>JAKTVK010000018.1:3391-45212 GCA_030557155.1 Petasospora amylophila | reverse complement strand
TTCCTAGAGGCAAAAACACGGGTATTGGTCTGAAATCTGTAAGCCCTGAGTTAAAGAAAGAAGCCTCTAGCAAAGAAGATGAAGATGAGTTCAAAAAAAGGCAACAAGATGAAAAACATCGGATAAAACTGGAAAGACATATGAGGAAGATGCAGCGGTATTGCTTTGAGTTTGAAGATGGTGACATTATCGATGTTGAGAAGGTCAAGCTGAAGGATCTGAACGTTATGTGGCGAGGATATGTCAAGTCACTTCAAGAAGCTATTAAGAGAAAGAGAGAGGAAGCTGAAGCTACACAAGAAGTCACCGACATTGACGTTACGAAAGAAAAAGAAGATGAGGAGAACTCTGAACAAGAGGAAGATGACGAACTGGAATTGTTCGAGCAGCAGACCCTAGAACAGAAAGTTCTGAGCTTGAATTTACATTTGAGGTCTGAGTACAATTACTGCTTTTACTGTGGAGTCAAGTACGACGACCAGGATGATCTGTACAAGAATTGTCCAGGAACCTCGGAGGAGGAGCATATGTAGGCTCGTATAATCATGTACTGGACTAATGACTTCATGAAAAACAAGCCGTATTATTGCTCACTCAAATAATAGGTCTCTCTACTAGTTTGTATGTGGGTTCGCGATTAGCCTCCGCGGTCGAGCTGCTGGTTGGAACATCAACAAAGAACCCGTTCATCTTCAACAACCATCAAAATCTATATCAATGGAACAAACAACGGCAATGTCCAAAAGCCCCGTACAGCACAGCACAAGGTCATCTACGAACCTCGCTCGGACCGTTTCAACGGCGAATGTACCGTCACGATTGGGAACGCCTGAAGTCACGTCTGCCGCTAACAACATCCATGACAAGCGTGTTGCTCAACTACCCATCTCCAAGAACCTCGATGCCTTCGAAGAGACACTCAACTCCCTCCTTTCATCCATCTCGAAGTTTACACCAAACGTCTCTGATGCTGAGAAACTCGTTGAAATCCATCGTGATTTACAAACATCAGTCGGGAACATCATCGCCCACCAACGCTCAGGATTAGACATCGACTCTCTTGAGGCACAGTCATCTCGAGTCGATCGTAATTGCAAAGAGATCCTCATTGGACTAAGTGATTGTCGTAAGAAACTGACATCTCTGCCTTCTTTGGAGAAAACGCTCGCGGAGGAACAACGAATGAAAGAGACGAAGATACATGCTGATGAGCTTCTAGCATACGCTATGAAACTTGCCAAATTCACAACGGCCCCACCTACATTTGATGCTGCTGCTATCGGACCGAATAACTTCATTTGGCCTGCAGAAGATATGCTAAGAAGGGGTATGCTTGCGATCTCTTCATTGAATAAAGAAAAGCTATTGGGTGAGGCTGTCGAAGAAGAGAAGGAAAGTGATCTGTTTAACGAGGAGGAATTACGCACAGAAAGGGAAAGAGCTGCTGCTTCAGCTGAAAGAAGAGGTTCCTTCGGTGGTAATTATGGTGGTGTTGATGAAACAGCTGGTGATGATGACCTGGACCTTGATTTATTTGATCCAGAGTAATTGGTGCAGGTCTACGAGTTTCATTGGAAAAAAAAGTATTCGTACATATGTGAAGTATGACTCATTTCTCTATAAAGTGCATCGTAATCCATAATCGTCAATGTTTGACAGAGTGCTCCGTTATAGGTTCACTCGGTCTTGTTGACTGTGTTCTTCTTCATCGCAGCCGTCTTCTTGGAAGCTGCTGCTTGAGAAGACTTCGTGAACTCCTCCAAGTCTTTGGCAATCTCGTCATAGGCCTTTCTCAAGTTCTGGCCCTCGATCGCTGGGCCTTTCTCATCCTGCCACTTCTTGATGTCCTTCTTGATCTCATCGAGCTCATTCTTGAACTTCTCAACGTGCTCAAAGTCTGCCTCTGGAATACCCAAGTGAACGTTTTCGGCCTCTTCGTACTCGTTCTTCTCTTTGATTATATCAGTGATGCTTCTCTCTTTCTTAACAGGTCCCGTTGAGTGGTATTGTTTGAAGAAACCGATGACTTGTTTTCTGAATGGACCTTGGAATGCAAAAATGGTGATAGCCATACCAATGTGAATGTAAAAGTTAACAACAGACCATGCGTGGATGGATTGTTTGAAGTCAAGAATAACAAAGGGCTGGACAAAGTATGCAAGGGCACATTGAGTCACAACGAATGAAATGAAGTCGTAAATGAACTTGTTAGGCTTTGGAGTGATTCCATCGGCCTCCATAAAGATTGGTCTGAGGTTACGTCTGTAAATTCTGCCACATGTCTGAGCAATAGCACCTGTAGCAAATGCCAAGTAATAACCTGGTCTAGTTCCATGCCAGAACGCAGATGTCAAGGAAGTAACCATTGTACTTCTGAAACCCGGCTTCTTGCCCTTCTTGACAGTTCTCAAATAGACGTAGTTCTTCAACCACTTGTTGGTGTTCTGGTTCCAAGATGAGAGGACAACGTGGATGTTTTCGGCACTTTCAACACCAAAGATATCAATGTTCTGGACTCTATCCCAGCGGATAGTCTTCGACTCAGCATCATAACCGTTGTAACCTAAGCCACACAAAATACATGAAGCTTCAGAGATGGTCCATGCAGCATAATACTTCAGTTTATAACTGAAACACAACACATAGAAGTACCAAAGTTTAGAAATGAAGATCTTAGAGGCAAACTCCTGGGTGAAAATGTATGGCATCTGAACGTATTCAGCGGACTTCTGCCAGATAACAAGCCAAGCAACACCTTGCAAGACACGGTAGAATGCGACTCTTCCAGATCTTGGGATATTTCTTTTTCTTCTCTTACCTGGTTTCTTGCTCTCTGGAAGATCTGAGAACATCTCAGAGTTAAGCCAGGATTCATAATCTCTGTACTCGAAGGAAGGGCCTGTGAGTAAAGAAGGGTAGAAGAAAGTGTATGACACAAAGTTTAAGAAAGGTGGTGTTTGGTAAATGGCCTTATTCTTCTGTTCTTGAGAAAGCTCTTCTTCCGGTCTTCTACCGTCATAAACGTTCCAACCGTATCCAGTGAGCTTCATACACAACACCATCTGAGCGCCAGTGATATCAATCTTGCTAGCATCGTACTCAGAGTAGAATTGCATGCTGAGATGGTTCATTGCCAAATGACCCATGACGAACGCAAAATTGACATATGGCATAAAGTCAGACTTGAAATAAGTGGAGCACAAATAAGTGAACATGCTGCTAATGAACAATGTGCGGAATCCCGAGAAAAGGTCACAGATGACGAACAAATAGAAAGAGGAGACCGTGATGATGTAGATGTTCTTCAATGTAATGTTGTTGTCTGGGAGTCTCTTAAGCACGGCATTGAACGGGAAAGAAGCTAAGAGACAGATGGCAAGCTTCAATGATGCCTCATCGAGTCCGGAGGCTTCAGACCAGCCTGTGATGGTATCTGCCACAAGCCTGATCATGTTTCCGGATTGTGTGAGCTGGGATGTTCTTTAGCTTGTGCTGTGACTGGTCAGTGGATCAAATCAATAGGTCTGTGGACGTTTGTAAGAAGGTTGTTGATGCGCTACCAGTTACCTTCCGCAGCCGCATATTATTGGTGTCCAGGTGTGTCTTCTGGTACGAGCCACAGCATGGGGTGCTGATGTTTTTTTTTTTTTTTTTTTTTTTTTTTTTTTTTTTTTTTTTTTTTTTTTTTTGAGTTTACTCCACACTTTCCGAGAGATCAATACGGGAAAGAGCGCACGTCAATGATCACTGTCCTTCGGCATCTTTCCCGCTTTTTGTATGGCATTAACGGGAGTTAATTTCTTTCCTGAGAATTTGCTGTGATCTTCAGGCCATACATGACAGTCTGCTTTTCTTACAGCCCTCCCAATTTGTGGAATGTCTCTATTAATCTATCGAACCCCTCACTCTTGATAGGTATCGGAGATGTGGGGGGGGGGGAAGGTATACTATTGAGGGGCCCAACTATATAAGAATCGACACCCCACAATTGTTACTAGATATAAGTGTGTCATTTTCTGAACAGAGGTAAAAGGTCTCTGAGTAAGCCTTTGTGGTAATCCCATTCTACCCTATGAACAATCTCAAGAACAAAGTTGCCCTTATTACTGGTGCCGCCTCTGGTGTTGGCTACAACACCACAAAGGACTACTTATCAGCTGTTAATGGTGAAATGAAGTTAATTCTTGTGGATTTGAACGTTGAAGCTTTGCAAAAGCTTAAAAAAGAATACCATGACCTCTACCCATCTATGAAAGACGATGACATCTACGTTACTTTCGGTGATCTATCCAATAGTGACAAAATTGATGACTTCTTTGCTAAGATCCCATCCCATTTGAAAGACAACATTGATTTCCTGATAAACAGTGCTGGTTTGGCTAAGGGCCTTGAAAGAGTTGGATCAGCTAAACAAAAAGATATTGAGCTGATGTACAACACAAACATCATTGGTCTAATGCGTATGTGTCATCTTGTTGTTCCTATCATGCAGAAGAACAATACCGGAACTATTGTCAACATTGGTTCGCTTGCAGGTGAGGACCCATACCCAGGTGGGGCTGCATATTGCTCTTCTAAGGCTGCCGTTAAGGCTTTTAACACCGCACTGCGTAAGGAGCTTATCACATACGACATCAGAGTCGTTCTCATTGAACCAGGTCTCATCAACACCAACTTCAGTTTGACACGCTTCGATGGTGATAAGAACAAGGCAGATAACGTTTACAAGGATTACGAGCCACTTGCCCCAACTGACATTTCAGACTTGATATTGTATGTTACCAGTAGACGGAGTAACTGCGCGGTCAGTGACATTGTGATCTTGCCTACTCGCCAAGCTACCATGAGTGACAAGGCTTACAGATGAGCTGACACAGCTTTGATCATGCAGAAATACGTTGATGAATACTTTCTAAGATTCTTGTGAAGCAGATCCCATTGTTAGTACTCCAATGTGGCTAGTTGTTCATTATCACGTATATATATTCAATGCAGTTTCTTTCATGTTGAGATTCAGATTTGTCTATATTCAATAACTATATTATAAAATCAACCTTACAAAAGGTTAGATATATATATTAATATTAATCAACATGGAACCATGTAATGAACTAGAGATGCACAGGCTAAACCTGCTTATGTAATGGATCAAAAAAATTTCCGCAGCGCCGGCAATTGACAAAGACGCATTTGAGAAAAAAAAAAGGTCGCTACCGTTTAATGTGTCAACTTTTCATGATCAGGGAGCAAACCCCGTTGAAGCCGTCTCCAATTCAAATCAACATTCCCTTTTAGGGAAGTATCCCATCCCTCCTGGCAATGTCTGAGGCTGTACCGAAAAAGCAATTCAAGTCGCAGTCTGTTAACAGCTTGTTCAGACAACAGGCGACGTCAAAAGCGCTCGAGACTACAACCAGTCTTCGGAGAACGTCCCGCTCCCCAACGCCGACGACCGCATCCAAAGTCAAGCTAATATCAAGACGTAAAACAACTGCTGTGAAAAGAACTTCTCCAACACCTCCACTGTCCAATTCTACACCACCTACACCAAATGATGCAACACCTAAGGACACATTACCGTCTACCGTTAAAACTGATAAGGACGAGCCGGTCTCCCCAACATCAAACGTTCCACCACAACTCCCAGAACCAGTGAAGCAACTACAAGAGGGTCTTCCAACCACAAGCCAATCAGAGACCACTCCGGCTCCTCCGTCTTCCTCTCAATCTCATGAAAAGCCTCTTCAAGTTGATTATAGCGCACAAAGAAACTTGAACTGGGCCGAAGACGAATGGTCAGACATCCAATCACAAATCACGACACAAACTAATTCTCCACAGCCGACATCCAAATCTACAGGTCGAGCACACAGTGATAGACTGATGTCATACTCTTCAGAAGGTTCCAGATCGTGGTCTTCCCCGAACTCCAAAATCTCCAGCTTCAGACGCAGTGTTGCTTCCCCAATGATACACTCGCTCAGTCAATCACCTCTTTCCAAACCGGTCGATGCTCCGTTCACTGATGCTGCTGTCAATCGTACACCAATGGGATTTTTTGGTGATCGATTACCAAGCAGATTGTCAGAATCAACTGCACATACAGTGACAACTGGACCGTTAGTCAAAGAAGAACAGTTCATAAAGTCCCCAACCATATGGAACACCGAGGAGAGGCATCTTTCTACAAAGAGCGACTCAGCAGTGAATGGTCCTTGGTCTCCATTCGATATCGAAAACTTAACATTGGATGATCCTTTTAAGGCACATTCCTCACAGATATCCATGTCATTCAATGATACTCAGAGGCAGCCACAATCACAGTCACAGAGCAGAAGTGGATCTAGAACTTCAAGGTTCTTCCCATCTCCAATTGTCGAGCAAAATCCCTCGTTCGATCAATACCCCCGCCAGCCATCTCTCGTTGAAAGACCTCCAGCGACTTTTAGAATGGCACCTCCACAGTTCAATCTCTTCCAGCAAGCCCAATCACTACCAGAACAACAGCACATCCTTCAAGAGGATCTCGGGTTTCAAGGAAGACAGCTCTTTGGTGAACCAGCATACCCCAGTCCAACCAACATGCCTTCTTCTGTGAACCACTTCCCTGGGCCAATCAGTGCCCCATCAGCTGAACCTTTGAACGAATACGTGGAGTTGCCAGTCCTAGAAACCTTTACACAGAAGCTTGACCATGATGTATTCCCAGATGATTTCCGTACAGATATTCAGACCATTCCGGTATCCCTTCCCCAGATGTATCCCAAGTCTGATTCATCAATACCCCAACAATACCACCGCAGATTAGTTTCGTATGAACAACAACCATATCCAGAGGGATTCTCTTCAACATTTTATAAAAGGGGAAACAACAACTTCATGTTCATCCGTGAACTTCAGCCAAAACTTGTAACATCCAAAAACAGGGATACTGTGGAGGTGAGAGTCTCTTTCCCATCTACAACTACTGAAGATGGTGATGAAGATGATGCTATGATCAAAATGAGATGCCATATTGTCAATGTTGATGTCCGTGAGTTAGAAGGAAGAATTGCTGGTGTCAAAGTTGCAAAGAACGGATCTTCAGGACATGGAAGATCTCGTGGATATGGCGGTAGAGGTCACAAAGGAGGAAGGCGCTAACTCCTTCGGTCTATATAATGAACGATATGTATTATGAAACTACTCTTAGTTCTAAGTTTCTATGACATGCATGTAAAACAAAACGTGGACCCTAAAAACAACCGAAAGATATTAACAAATGTATGAATCATCAAAAACAACTTCACTTCTTGTGCTTCTTGGCAATACGACGAAGAGCTCTCTGCTCGTTCTTCATAACACCATCAACCATTCTGTACTTACCCTTGATACCCTTTGGTCTACCACTGAGACCCTTGTTACTACCCTTAGCAAAGACGTAAGTGACCTTTGGCTTGACCTTCTGCTTCTTGGTCAACTTTCTCATCAACTTGGAGATCTCCTCAGCCTTGTCCTTTTCAGACTTGTCGTTATCATCATTGATGATATCAGACTTCTTCTTCAACTTCTCCAAACGGGCAAGAGCTCTCATCTTCTTACGGCCCTTGGCCTCAGCCACCTTCTTGATTGGTCTAGCATTGAGCTGTTTCATCTTCTCCTTGATGGCCATGGCAGCCTCCTTAGTGATCGGTTTGTTGATCTTGGAGTGTTGCTTTTCAT
Organism: Petasospora amylophila; assembly: GCA_030557155.1. NCBI lineage: Eukaryota > Fungi > Ascomycota > Saccharomycetes > Phaffomycetales > Wickerhamomycetaceae > Petasospora > Petasospora amylophila. The sequence continues at coordinate 37,511 of JAKTVK010000018.1, read as the reverse complement.
CATCCAAGAACCAAGACGGAAGTCCATCAACATCGTTGAAGGAATATCTGTTGAAACCTTCATCAACCAAGTCGTGCTTTGTCTTCTGACCAAGAGCAATCTGGTGAGCAAGAGTCATGGCTTGAGCAGTTGCGATATCAACCTCCTTCTGGTGATTTCTCAAGTTCACATCATCATCAAGATCAGAGTCAACATCCATGTCATCATCCTTGGACTTACGGCCAACGTACTCAATCTTGGAATCATCATCAGAAGAGTCAAAGTCATCTTCACTTTCAGAAAGGGAAGCAGTTGTGGATTCAGCACCAGAAGTTGCTGGTGTGGCTTCTTGAGGCTTGACAGCCTTAGGAGCAGCCTTAGGAGCACTCAAATCGGTGTCAACGCCAGCAAAGATTGGATCGTTGAAAAGCATGTCAGCCTTCTTGGAAAGGCCGCCAGTCTTCTCTGTCTTAATCTTAGCAATCAACTTGTTGATTGCCTCATCATCGTCACTGTCCAAATCACTATCACTGTCTTCTTCGTCGTAGTCCTTGGCTTCAGCTTCGCTCTCATCGTCACTCTTCTTATCTTCAATACCATCCCACTTCTCATCATCTGCATCACCTCTAGCTCTCTTAGCTCTGTAGTTGGCGTCTCTTTCACTTCTTCTCTCCTGGTAAGCCTGATACATACTGTCCAACTGACCAGCCAAGTCATCAAACTCACCATCAGAGTCAGCCTCGGCATCAGAAGCAATGTGAATATCGTTATCAGCGGCAAGTTCCTCCCTGCCAAAGATCATTCTTCTCTTACCCTTGGCCAAGTCATCCAACTGACCAGTCTTCTGGGCAACCTTAAGGTTGAAAAGGGACTCACGACCAATCTCACCAGCTTCAATACCAATATCTGTCGGTGTGATCATATTCATCTGCATTCTGACAATCTCCTTCTGTTTTTGTTCATTTCTCTTTCTTCTTTCTCTCTTCTGCTTCAACAACTGTCTCTTCTTGACTTCATCAAGTTCCTTATCAATGAGAGCATCCTCATCAAGCTCTTCAACTTCAACTTCGATTGGCTTGTCATCTTCGTCGAGCTTGAGCAGTGTTCTTGCTGTTTTTCTCCATCTTAAGATGTTTCTAAAATCTTTCTTACCAAGAACCTTCAAATCTTTGAAACATTCGAGTAATTCCGGAGTGGTCTTTCTCATCTTCTTCAAAATGGCCCATTCTGGATCCTCGTCATCGATGACAAGTTGATTTGTGGAGCCCAAAACATCAATAGGAGCCTCGTCTCTAACAAACTCCATGATTGGGACGGTCTTAAATTGGAGGTAATCACCTTCTTCATAACCTTCTCTTTTTCTTCTCTTCTTCTCTGGATTGAAGACCTTAGCCTCATTGTTTTGTGGACCATCTGCCAACTCTTCAAACACTTCTCTTGGATCAAGCAATCTTGGATCCAACTTCTTTGGGGCCTTGAAACCCTTACAGACAACGAAGATTTCAGCGGAGACATTTCTGGAAGCTGGTGGCTTTGTAGCCTCAACCTTTTCGAATAATTGCTGGAAAACCCACATCAACTTGTTGTAATCCTTGGATCTGAAAACTTTTGTAACGAAAGTACCACCAGCAACCAAGTTCTCAGCGGCAAGCTTCAAAGCTTGAAGTGTCAACTGAGATTGTGTGAACGCATCCTGGACCCAGCCGAGACCAACATTAGGAGCACCATCGTGCATGACTGTGTCGGCTTTCCATGTCTTCATGTAACCTCTAAGTTTGGATCTGCAGTCTTCCGTTGTAATATCAGATTGGAAAGTGATAACATTAGGCATAGGCTTCATAGGCACGATATCGACACCAATGATCAAGGAGTTGACAGGACAGAGATTGGAAGCAACCTGACACCAGGAACCTGGAGCAGCACACAAATCAATCACCACCTTAGACTTCTCAAGGAAATGACCATACTTTTCATTGATCTGGATGATTTTGAAAGAGGAACGGGCTCTGTAACCCTGTGGAATAAAGCGTTAGTTGTCATTGTCTGGAGTATAGAAAGTTAATGCAGGTGGAGAAAAAACTTACTTTTTCCTTAGCCAGGTAGTAGTAACGATCCAAACGACCTTTGGAATTCTTTTTTTGTGTTTTACCCATTGTAAAAGATCAGGATAATCTGTTCACAGGTGGAATCCGGTGGTTAGAAAAGAAAAGTATTTCTGGTGGAGATGAGCTTGCGCAGATGCTTCCTAAAAAAATTTGTGAGCGCAATGAGTTCGCGAAATCTTGGTCAGTACTTACGTAATCACCGCTGCAGTTTGATATGAGCCGAGGCCCTGATGAAGCTCAGAAGTTGCAGCTTTGAATCAATTGCCTTTTTTGGAAAGCACTGTATGCGTGTTATATATATATGTATATATATCCAATGCCAACATATCGCTTTTTCAAAACAGTCAACTTCATCATTGGGTCGTTGGCCCTCGTTCCTTTCTATCAATGAAGCCTCGTTTAAAGCATCTGCGCGCGCGCCCACAAACGCGAAAAAAATCGTGTGGCCAAAGATCAACACGTCGACCGTTTGATCTTCCACTGCACCACCCACTGTTCCCCTTGGAATCAATTGCACTCGCTATGGCTTTCCTCGGGTACGAATTCACACCGACTCCGGCCACTTCTCCACCACCAGCTCCAACTGCTGAGTGTGGTGTCAAGACCACTGCTGTAAGTGTTTGCTGGGCCCCCTTACCCTGCTGATCCGTATCAAGATCCACACCCTCGTTGCGGCCTCCAATTAAATCCATTACTAACTTGTGCCTTTCAATTTAGAGACCTGCCATTAAGAATGCTCCATTGCCAGCAGATGGTCCTGGCTCCAAGCATTTCAACAATTACCTTGTTGTTGCTCTTATTGCCGGTATCCCATATTACCTTAAGTACAAGCTTGGTGGTGGTTTCAAGACTTGGATCTTCTTTGTCCTTGTCCTTGCCCTCCCAATTTTGATGGCCTACTGGACTTTGGCCTCCACTTACTCCCCAAGACTCAACGAGAAGGTCAAGCTTCCAAACAGAGGCGTTGAATACTACTTGGAGTTCCACGATGAGGCTTTGAAGAAGAAGTACTCCGGTAACAACAAGATCCCAATGGAGACTTTCCACGAGTTGTACTTTGCCAACAAGGTTTCCTTCAAGGGTGACGCTTTGGACGTTTTGGAGTATAGACATGATTGGGCTCAGTTCTCTTTCACTTTGTCTCTCTTCAGATTCTTCTTGCTTGGTATGATTCCAGAAGTCATTATGCACACCAGATCTCAGGATGAGGAGCAGGTCCGTGACCACTACGACCGTGGTGATGACTTCTACACTTGGTTCCTTGGTTCCAGAATGATCTACACCTCTGGTGTTATCTCTGACATCACTCAGGAGGAGACTCTTGAGCAGCTTCAAGATAACAAGTTGAAGGTTGTCTGTGACAAGATCGACTTGAAAAAGGGTGAGAGATTGCTCGACTTGGGTTGTGGTTGGGGTACTCTTGCCACATATGCTTCTAAGGTCTACGGTGCTTCTGTTACTGGTATCACTCTTGGTAGAAACCAGACCAAGTGGGGTAATGAAAAGCTCGCTCTCCAGGGTATCCCAGAGGAGCAATCCAGAATTTTGTGTATGGATTACAGAGACACTCCAGTCCCAGAAGGTAAGTACAACAAGATTACTTGTTTGGAAATGGCTGAGCATGTTGGTATTAGAAAGTTTGGTTCTTTCTTGCAGCAGGTCTACGACATGTTGGATGATGATGGTTTGTTCTTCTTGCAGTATGCTGGTCTTAGAAAGTCTTGGCAATACGAGGATTTGATCTGGGGTTTGTTCATGAACAAGTATATTTTCCCAGGTGCCGATGCTTCTACTCCATTGGACTTTGTTGTCTCCTCTTTGGAGAGTACCGCTTTCGAGGTTGTCTCCATTGACAACATTGGTGTTGATTACTCTGCTACTTTGTGGAGATGGTACAGAAACTGGATGTCCAACAAGGACAAGGTCGTCAACAAGTACGGTATCAGATGGTTCAGAATCTGGGAGTACTTCCTTGCCTCTTCCACTATCATCTCTAGACAGGGTTCTGCTACTTGTTACCAGATTGTGTTGAGAAAGAACCTCAACTCTTACCACAGAATCGAGTACGTTCCAAAGCAGAAGGGTCTCTTGGCCCCAATTGCCGAGGGTGTTGAAAACTGGTTTAAGTGAGTGTTTTTGACTGGTTTGTCTTGCTAAAATCATGCTATGAGGTATCCTAGGTTGATTACTTATATTCAATTGTGTAAGCACGATGTCAGTGAATCGCCAATGACAGATTTGTTTACAGTTAGCTACCAAAAACTCAATACATTAGATTTAACATTACGTTGGTCATCTAAAGTCTTGGAATGATGATGTAGCGAGTTCATAGCTAGGGGTATAACAAGTCGTGAGTGTAGTTTGACATTAAAGACAAAAGCAAATGCAGGATATCGTTACATGACGTATAAACTCAATGAGTAGTGATTGGTTGCTGACGAACATTGCTATTATGGGAATTGGCGATGTTGGCATTTCTTGGAACAGGGCTCTTTGGTCTGATCGACTCGATCTCTTGTGTCTGTGGGACATTGGAACCAATGGATGTGATTTCACTCTTGTACTGTGTTGGATCGAAGTTGTCAATGATGATGTCAGGACTCATGATAACCCATCCACGCCTTGGACGAACAGGGTTCTCAAATCCGGCTCTGGATGGAATGATGTGAAGTCGTCTCGTAGCACTGCTGAAGTTCTCTGCAACTTTATAGATGTGATCTGGAACAACCATGTTATCATTTGGTTCTGTTGGGCTCTCAATCTTAAGATCAGTGTCGACATTACAATGAATCAAGTGGCCATCAGATGATCTTCTGACTGTACCAGTGATACACATCCAACAATGCCACTGCATGCTTTCAAACATGGTAGTCTCTTCCTTGAAATCTCTACCCGGATAGTATGGGGAGTCCTTACTCACTGGCACAAACACGAGCTCTTCTGATCTTCTGAACTTCTTTGCCCACCCATCACTGTTCAACAAGCCAGTCAATTCATTAATCTTTTTGGCACATGCCCAAACAAAGAGGAACCCGGGCTTGGAACATAAACGTTCAAGTGGAAGCTGAGTCAGCAATGGGATAATGAATTGATTCTCTGTAAGGGCACCTATCATAATGACATCAAACACAAGCTTGTCCTTATGGATCCACCTGTTCAAGGTATCAACCATGTTGTCAATATCAACTCGACTTCCATATGGTTTACAAGCAAACTTATCTGACTGAGACTCTTTGAGCTGGAAGAGTCTTTGAAGCTTTGGATATCCTTCAACTGGGTTTTTAACATTTCGAACATAGTTAGTCGGGAGCTTACCAGTATGGATGTAGTTGTTTGTGTAGTCGTTGTCTTTGAATTTCTTGGCAATGCTCTCCTGCCCTCTTCTCTTGCTCACAGAGTTGGAGGCTTGCAATGTGGGTTTAAGTGGTGTCGTTGATCTTCGACTCCACTGTGGTGGTCCTGCTTTCAACTGATTGACGGCAGCTGAAACACGTCCATATAATTTGTCATCAACTGTGACACGGGAACTTGACGAAACTTCACTCCACATGTCAGTTGGGGCCATGGCTGAAGGCATCGGCGCATGTGTGTTTATGATCTGCTGGCCTTGATAGTAATGGTTGATTACCCCTTCTTTTCTCCCTCCTCTTGAAGGTTGGCGATCCTGCACAAGGAAGGATTGATTGTTAGATCCAGAGTTGAAGGTGGTTCTAGCATTCCCCCAGCTGGTGTTTGGGTTGTGGCCTCTCCTAGAGTTATCACTGGAGTTCATGGGAAAGTGTGTAGCGTGGAAGAGTGGAGTATTGATGAGGGCCGATCTTCGAGATGTTCTGTTCTTTATATGCTCAAAGACTCCGTAGACGGTTTTGTTTGAGATCTGTATCACCTATTGCGCACAATCGAAAATACCTGAAACAAATCAATGACTTTTGCCGTGAACTTTGAGATCTTTGTTTCCGAAAGAGGCGAAACAGTTGTTTGTTTCATGTGCCATTCGGTACACGAGACGCGAAAACGCGTTCTCTATATGGTGGTGTCCGGGTGTCTTCCCTCAGCTGCAAGAGATGCCACAAAACCAATACACACGTTAAGCAAGCACAGATTCGAAGACCAAGCACTTTGTTGTGTAAGAAGATATGCAGCTGTTGCAGTTTCCCAGTTACGCTCTCACGTGATGCCCAACGATGGTCTTTACGGGCTCTGGCCCTCTTCTGCTCTGATAAAGGACAAGTACATGGCCTATAAAGAACGCACATCACTGCCATACCCATTACAAAGCCGTCAAGGTGACTATAAGTTCGACTCGTTATTGGAAACTCTACAGACTCAGTTGGTGTCATATCATAAGAACGTTCGTTTTCCGTCGACTGTTGCATTGTCTTCAAGTACAAACCAATAACTAATATTCTAAACAGAATAACAACCATCTTGATAACAACTTCCGCTATACTCTCCATGAGATTTACAAACTGGTTCTGAGGGATGAGCGTAGAGTATTTGCTCTTTTCCAGCATGACGTTCTCCTCCTTCTTTCCCGAGTAGATATATCTCATGTCCCAGCCGCCGGAACAGCTGATTTCATCGGTCTTTTTGACCTTTTGTTGTCTGAAATCACCAAACGTTATGATGATTACTCTGCTGAATTTGAGTCTGTCCTCCAACGCACCAGTAAGATCATGGGTGTTTTCCTCATCAGCTGTCTTGACTATAATAGATTGTCCCAAGAGAAGGTTGAACAAATTTCCTCGTTTGTTTTGAAGTTGACTCAATATTATCTCACATTGACGGAGTTGGTTGAGTATTGGTTTACTTGCTCATTGACTGAGCCGGACATCATGCATTTGATAACCAAGAAGCGACTCCCAGTGAAGTGTTTTCCTATCTATGAATTGACTAAAGACTTTCTATTTATGGAAGAATCTCTCGCCAAGACAGCAAAGGACACTTTACTTCATGTCATATTAATCAGTTGTTTCTCCAACAACTTGGAAGAATGGATTTTGGAGAGTGATTTCCCTTGCATCGTTGTTACTGGTCTTCTTTCATCTTTCAAACAGATATGTTATAACAGTGATACCCTTTTACCAAGGGCTAACAATGTTTTTGGTGACTTGTCGACAAATGGCAATTCAGCCTTCAAAGAGTTTGATAACTTTATGATCTTTTTGACAGACATAATATCATATGCTACACATAACACCATCAAGATTGCTTTCTTGAACTCTTTTCACACCAGATTCGTTGCTCCATTGAGAGATACCCTCCGATCTGATGTCCAAAACCATATCAATGTGCTCATCCTTTTCACATACACACTCGAAAAGCTTGTTATCCCGAGTGATATAAACGGATCCACTACCTCATTTGTTGTTGATTTCCTTCTGGAAAAATACTTCGACACATCTGATCCTGGAAATGATAGTATTGTTGATCTCTACACAGACACCTTGCTTGATTGGAGGGAGAATTCTTTATCTTTTCTCCCGGCCTTGAAGCTCTTAAGCATCCTTTCTCGCGTTAACTCTCCTCAGCTACTTTCAACAACACTTTTCTCTGTCACTCTTGACCTGCAAGATACATATATGGACCCGTCATATCTTATTGGGCTTGCGAAAAAGAGCAAAGAGTGTATAAACATGGAGCCCTCGTTGAGTAACTTGCTCACGGACTCCTTGGATGATTCATTTAAACAGTTGAGAATGCAGTTGGGCTTGTTGACTGAACCAAAACAACTTTTGAGGTTTGATCCTACGAGAGTCTTGAGCTCCATAATATGTGTTGAATTGTACGGGTTTTTCAACCATACTGTTACAGCCAATGAGCCCTTAATTTTGCTGATTATTGACTTGGCTACTGCCAACTGTGGTTATGTCACTAATCTCTTCACAGATGATCAACAGGGAACCAACCTTTTCCTTGACATCTTGGAGTATCTTTGGGTTTGTCATGCAAGCTATGATCAGAAGCTTGTTGCTGGCCAAGACAACATTCATTCTGTCAAGCCAAGCGTGCTGCTATTATCAAAGCTCAAGAACTTAGGTCATGTGTCTCATCAAAGGTTAGTTGTGGAACAACACAATTCAAAGGAGCTCTTGAACTATCTGAAACTTCAACTGAATGTAGACTTATTCAAAGTCTTCATAGTCAGATTATACTCAGTCCTGAGAGCAAGCTTCACACTCCATAAGATCAGATACCCAATATCTACTACGACAATGCTGGCCCGGCGACAATGACCAGCTTATATGGACTACACGTATAATAGACAAGTTTTCGATATAGTATACATTTCCTTAACGAGTAGTATATAAAAATGCTTCTTTTCTTTTTGAATCAAAATAAACAACTCTGTACAATGTATACCTTAAACCCCTAAAAACGATCCTCGATGGTATCATCTCATTTCAAAATGCAAAATCAAATCGTAACATAACCCTTAAAAAACAACCATAACCTTGCAAAAAACATAACCAAGCAGTTTTAATGTACATGAGACCAAATGGCAAACACCATGGTCTTTTGGTATCCTAATGTGTATGAAAACAGTTCATCAATAGCAACCGTAAAGGCGGCCCTTCTCCAACTCCTCAATGGTGGATTCAACCACCTCATCATCGTCATCATCATCTTCAACAAGTTCAATGGTGGCATACTTGACCAAGTCCCATCTCTTCCAGAAAGCAATTGCTTCTTCAGCATCATCACCTTCCAAAAAGTCTTGGAGGTAGTACTTAGCTTTCAGTAAGCGGTCCTTCAACTGTTGAAGTCTAACACTTGAAGGTTGGCCACTCACTCTCTTACCTTCAAATTCACTGTCGTACTCAGTCAAATTAGTGCCCGAAGATCTGTAGCCTTCGTCAACATCATCGTCATCTCTGTCAGAGACATCATCCTCGTTCTCAGAGAGACCAATGGAAGCCGGAGTATTTGGCATGTAGTCGACATTGTTGTAAACTTCATCTTCAGCGTAAGAGGTAGCATCGCAGTAACGAGCCCAGACTTCATCAATAGCAGAAACCAAGTACTCAAAACAACGGTTTCTGGAAATTCTGTCAGACTCAACAGCAGTTCTCTTACCGAAAGACTTGGAGTCACTAGCAAATCCACCAACTTGAGAGTTGCGGCGAGACAAAGACTCAAACTCCATCTCGACGGTTTTCTTTTGGATAGGAGAAGCAGCGCCAGAGGAAACAGTGGCCTTGGACTTCTCCTTCTCAGATTCCTTCTTTTCAGCGTCACCCTCATCTTCATCATCAATGTCACTGTACTGAGAAATTGCCAAGTTCAGTTTGTCATCGAGGAGTGACATTGACTGTTTTCTCAATGACAAAGCTCTCTTTCTTGCCCTTCTCTGGTTGTTCAAGTAACTAACCTCATCCTCTGAATCGTCATCATCTTCAGATGAGGAAGTGTACAAAGCGGCAACAGTGGCAGAGTTACGTCTACTCCATGATGGTGCAAGGCAAACACGCTTGTTGGAGGTGAAAGACACGTTGGATTGTGCACTGAACGACTTGGAGCGCTTAGCTGCGCATGGCTTGAATGAGACAGAAGCCATGATCTGTGAGTGTATATGTGTGTGGGTGGTGTACGGGTGTTTGTGAAAGTTCGCAACTACCTAAAAGGGAAAGTGGCGTAACAGGTGGCAAACACGAAAAGGACACGTAGCTGAGCAGCGCAGTGAAGGCGTCAGCGGAAGGCAAAGCAAGTAGAGAGTTGTCAACAAAGAGGCCAGCTGCTCGTTAAACACTTGATCTCTTGCGCTTGCGTGGGGTGTAGAGTGCGCGGAGCGTGTGGGTGTAGTGTGTTGGGAGCACTTGCAATGGGCGTCGTTGGTTGCCCGGAGCTGTGCTGAGATTTGTGCTGTCTGCGCGAGTTTTCGCTGGGAGGTTGCGGTTGGAAAAGAAGAAGGAGGTCAAAAAGTTTTATAGCAACGCGAAACTTTTTCGTCGGGCGCAGCGAGGCAGCGAATCCTCGCACCTCATTGGTTGGAAAAGCGCGAACTTCCAAGCATTTCGACCGGGTAACCCTTAGCAGACCTGGTCCGCGCAACACACGTTGCTAGGGGCAGCCAATTTGCGCAAAATGGCTGGTATGGGTTGCCAGGGAACGCGTTGTTTCTGAGAGGCCTTCTTTCAAGTTTTTGTTAAGCATGTAGGCTTGAAATTTGGACAGGCTACTCTACCCGGTACTTGCAGCCTACACCCAGATTTTGGTAGTTATAGCTCTTCATTTATCGTCTTTAGTGCCCTAGGAAATGTGGCCAGTTGGAATGTTTTGCCACCGCCGTCGAACTACAAATTGGCGAAAAGCCCCTATTTTTTGCGCAACCAGAGGGCATGGAATGTTCTAAGGCATTCTCAAATTACCGTTTCCGGAATATTTGCGCAAAAGGGTATATTCGAAAGCTGCCACGTTGAATACCATGACCTTTTGGACTCTTTGGTTAGCGGAGTTCAAACGTAGTGTAGGACGAGCAGACCAGCGGGTACTGTTTTGCTAAACGTACAAATTCAGCCAGATATGCGTACAAACATAGCAGACAATTGGTTACAGAGCCCGCACGATTGACCTGGCCTTTACCGCGAATTCATTGAACTGCGCGAGAGGCACGAGAAAAAAAAGAAGTTTCCTCATCGCTCTTCTCTATTTTACTCATCGATGAACAACGATTAGTGCTCAACACAACCTTATCACACACTCACAGTTTAATGAACGTGCTTTCATCCACGTCATAAGACTGTAGCTCTCACGCCTATCGATACGCAATACCCCGTGACCATATCATCTTTATGATAGTATTTCAAACATACCAAAACCACACTACCGCATGTCTTAAGTCAATCGGCTATGTCCATTTATTTGGGCACAAAACGTCGTTTTGATGTGTCTTTATGCGAAGATCAATTCAGTTATTCCACTTGAGTGAGACTGTGTTTGTGCTTACGCCTTTCACACCATCACATCTTGAGAATCAACCATCTCGCGTTTTGCCAGATATCTGATTCCTCTATTATAAGATGTGTTTGGCGCTTCTCATTCACTCATATCGAATATGTCGAATCTGTATCTGGAAGAGTTTGGGATGTCCAACGTTCTGTTGTGCGTCTAGTTCGCTCTTCGTTTTAAGGATGCCGATTCATCATGGGATAGACGATCCAAATGGTGTGTGACCCTCGAGTCTTATCCAAAACCACCTGGTGGGGAAGTGGATAACAAACATGACGTAGGTTTTATAGGTGAATTACTATAGCATGGATGCCCTTTTCTTATCGTACTTTTAGTTGACTACATATGAGACAAGAGAACGGGGGCGATGAGATATGATAACTTGAAAGGAAAGAGAACCTTCATTAGTACAACCCATTTATTAATTCAGATAGAGCCGTAAGAGTTACCTCCACCAATAGCCTGATAACCAGACTCTGGGATTGGATTCTGAGCAATGATGTAAAGAGCATGGAAAAGGCCCGGCAGGAAACCGAGCACACAAAGCAAGACGTTAATCAAGACTGAGTTTAGTTGTTAGTAATTCTGAATGGTTGGAAAGCTGGGCAGCTAGATCGGGCATGTTAGACGTAGTAAGTTCAAGAAGCTCCATAATCTATGAGCTTTCCATAACATGTCATGTCATCCACAAATGTGGGGTGTACTCACAATCAGCGGTCCAGAAACCTTTCTTGATGAAGACAGGAACTGGTGGAAGGAAGAAGGCAATGAAAACCAAGAACCAATCTTTAGCGTGCATGATGAGGAGCTTGTGGAGTATTGGAAAAGAACTATGTCTGTTTGAAGACGGTTGGTGGGTATCTATAGAGTGGCGGTATTTTGTAGAGCGATAAAAATTTAGATTGCTCTGTGATACCGGGCATTTGCGAGCTCGCTAGAAAATGCAGCCAGCTAGCATCATCTACAAGCCAATCTCGAATGAGACAGCGAAAGTTTGGACCGTCGAGACATAAATTGGTAAATTAGAACTCGAGATGATGATGGCCAAAACTAAAGTCACATTGGCACACTGACAGGCTGGGGCCTCCACGAACAAGCCGGCGGTTACTCGAGCAACAACACGAAAAACAAGTTTAAAAAAAAGGTCCTACCCGGATTCGAACCGGGGTTATTCGGATCAGAACCGAAGGTGATGACCACTACACTATAGAACCATTTAACACTAAGTTTACGGCGTTCGCAATTCGCGTCGAATTTGTCACGTCACGTGACTTTCACGTGATAATCACGTGAATCACATGCTCATAAAGCAACACAAACATTATATGTAATTTTGGCGCAGTAAACATCAGTTTGATGAACTTCATCCCTCTTTTCCATTCAACCCCGCTGGTGGTCACGTGAGTCTCATCTAGCTCAAGATTCAAATTTTTATCCTTCACACGAGATGCTTATCTTGTACTATTCTTGTCTGCCGGAGTAGGGGAGTATGGACACGCGTTCATCGCTTCCCACACCCCCTTCAAGGTAGCTGATGCTAAAAAGATAGTTTAGACTGAATTGTACAAATGTGTCGCGAGTCGCAAGGCGTCTAAAATCTCTATGGTTTGGGACTAGCCTAGTGACGGCAACGCGTCGTTATTTTGAAAGGAAGGAAGATTGACTAGCGCGTTGCTGTTTGTGTCGGCCCCGGGCCCACACGTGGGGAGTACAGCGGGCCGCGTATCAAAGAACTGTTACCCTGTTCGGAGTAAGTTAGGCGAGGAACGGCTCTACCATTTGACAGGTTTGTATTTTCTGATATCCTAAAGAAGAACGTCCTAAAAACGTAACGAACAATAATGAAGCTCCGTTATCGTGCCACTCAGAACTTAAAGTGCCAGTCGAATTCGTCGCGTTTAAACCCTGGGTGTTTGTTAGAATGGGCTTGAATAGATATGTCGAAGAATGCTAGATTCAGGTACATCTGGTTCATACACACAGTATGAAACGGCTGTTATAGCAAGGATCTCCTCTCTTAATCTCATGGGACTTCAGCCCAAAACGCTAATCTGTGATGAAATAGCATCCTGGAGATCCCATTCGACATGGTTACGTTGAATCCCAGTAGCCGGGATATATTAAATAAGAAGGAAGGAGTCGAATGCCAAGGCCGTGCTTAATATAGGTCTCAAGATACACCGGCATAAGTAAACAAAACATTAAAACTATTACAAATTGCAAATCCTCACTCTAATTATCAATTCTAGTTCCATATGATGTGATTATAGCTATTGCAGTCTCAAGGAACTTTCAAGCTCTAGTGACGTCAATAGAGCACAGTACGATTAGAAGCTAAGTCTATGACTAACACCCCATATCTTCTGGAAATCTATAGTTGCGCTGAAACAAGGCTTTCGACCTCATTCACCGTTGATTGTCATATGGCATCAGCTAAAGATCTTGTGATCAAACGGGTGAGTTTATATTGTGTACCTACCTCATCGAGGTCGATGTTTGATCAGCAACACCGAGAAATGCTGATCCATTCCGACTGAATTTTGGTCGCCATTATCAACGATATCGCTAAGTGCCTATCCTTCACAATCTCCCGCTTCCAACCGTCTCGCCAACGGCTCGAGAATGGAATTAGCATGAATTCAGTTTAATGGCTGGCCAATCATAGTATTTACGGCTGGCTATTCTGTATTTGATCGATGTGATGAAACAGTTAAGGTTGCGATTTTTCAAATTTGTTATCGCCTAGTATGCAATGACTCGCGGGAGAAACCAATTCCTCGAAAGGCCGGTCGGGATACGAAAAAAGAAACTTTCCCTTACACAGCCAGCATCTGCTGCTGCATCAACAAAGAAATTTTTGCAACCGACCCCCTGGATGGTGTCATTTTTAGAACAAAAAGAAGAGTTGCCATGTTTTCTTCAAAGGTCAAAATACCTCTAGAGTAGCTGATAATCATAGTGAGATTGTGTATGATTCTTTATGGCATCAAGCCTCGTAATTCCCGCAAGTGGTGTGGGTAGCAGGATCGGCTTTGGTGTGTGAATCCTCCAGACCAGCAACTGCAAAGGGGACGAGTCAGCACGAGCTCTGCATTCACTACCTATTCCCAATCGGGACGACCCCGAGGGATCTAGACCTGGCCAGAACTCGCCAGAACTCGCCAAAGGCCCAAAAACGGCCTGAAAGGAGGCGCCTTCGGGCAGGGGCTGACGCGACGAACATCGCGGTGGGGCTGGTTTAGTCTTTCTAGCCTCTTTTTCTATTGTTCCGAATTCGCACAAAATGGCCGCGAGATTGTGTTCAACCGTACCGATGCCTACGTCTTGAATAAGATCCAGAATCAGTAGTGAAGAAGACAACAGTAGAGTTTTTCTAATATTTATTAAGCCATTTAATTGATTTAATTCGCCACTTCTTCAGGTTTTTCCGGTTGTTTAACTTCTGAAAGAGCCCTTGTTGTGGTGTCTTAGAATGTCAAGTGAGAAGCACCCTTCGCCTGTCTCGGAATTCGGGCCAATCGCATTCTCAAGCTAAAGCTGGCTGGTCAAACAGTAGGCAAAAAGTTGCAATACCTGGGCCGGAGATCATTGGAATGATTACTCGAACATTTTCTCCCCCTCAGGAATGTCACTGAGGACTATAGAGAGGGTCCACTCATTCCCAACTGGATCTCGCGTTATCTCATACATCGCTGCCTGCCCCCAGTTAGTCCCCTTGGCCTAACCAGACCCCAAAGAAGAGTCTCATACATGCATGTAGGCCATATATCTTGTCCGAAACAGGAAATTCCCCTTCCGCATCTGCGGCACGCACATCCCAGCTCGGCGCAGAAAAAATTTTCCCGTGAGAAAATTCCAGATACGCGTTGAGGCTGTGGCGCGTGCCCGGAAACGATATAAAAGCCCTGCTCCCGCTCCTGTTTCTCAATTTCCGCCACCTTCTCTTTCCTTTCTTCACCCCATAGACTATACACAATGAACTTCAAGACTGTTGTCGCTGCTCTCGCTTCCGTTGCCGCCGTCCAGGCCGCTAACAACACCTCCAACGCCTCTAACGACACTTCCTCCGTCTCCACTGGTGCCGCTGCTTCCAACGCTATGGGTGCTGGTGTCTTCGGTGCTGCCGTCGCCGCTGGTGTTGCTTTCCTTTTCTAAGCTGATTGAACACTCCTGAAAGCAAACAGACATACCACCAATTCATTCCCACGATTCGTTTGCTTAGCGTTTTGATATCGGATTAATACAAACATTCTGTTGCTTATCATCTTGTTTTTGGTTTCATTTCTTTTGGTTCACGGTGTTTCTTTCCATGCCGGAAAGCTTAATTAATTTTCTTTAACACAAATGAACTACGTAGTACTCTTTTATCTAATATCTAATCGAGCCTCTTGTTGACCCTCATCTCTAGTGACAACCTTGATAAAACATTCATACCAGGACAGCCCGCGTGTCACGGCATTTGATAGGGGCCTCCTGGAGTCACCGGGATAACCCTCCACATATTACCCGGACCACCCGTAACGCCACAAAAAAGAATTTAGAAAACAAGGTGATGACAATATGGTTCATGTGCTCGATCTCAGGATCTAAACCCTATCTCTGTACTTCTCGAGCTCTAGGTCGTGCCCTCCTCCAAACGTTAGGTAATGTCCCCTCGAAGCTTGTTTCGCTTGCCTCTGAGACGGGTGCCAAAAATAGAACAGCTCAAACGATTTCCGAATGCGGTAAGGTTGCTCAAGCTTCGGTGCGTTTCGCGGTGCTCACGTAATACACCTGGACACCACCAAGTTGTCACGGAAACGCGCGCTAGTGGTTTGTTTTGTTTTGATTTTCAGGAAAGCATCACGTCCAACACATACGCCTTCCACCAGTATTGAAACTTCTCTCATCCACAGCGGCAACATGGATATCAATCTCTCAGAGCTCCTAACGAGCTTCCAGCAAGCTGACAAGGGTTCCTACACCTGCCGTGATTCTCAGGGCCAGATAGAGCAGGTTTCAGGGTCTCTTTCTGTGAGCCCGGAGTCCATCTCAGATCCACAAGTATTCGAAGCTCTTGAGGAGGTCGTTTTGGCTTACCCAACCCTTTCCACGCGTGAACAGAAGGAAGTTGTACATTTGGTAACCAGCTCCCTGTATAACCAGTCCGACAACGCTGCTAGTGTCATTGAAAGTGGTCAAACAGATGCCTTCCCAGCACAGAAACAGTACTTGGAGGCCTACGCATATCTCACCAATGTGTTATTGACATATCTTGGCCTCGAAAACATTCCACAATCATCCACAAGCTCTAAGAAAGTGACTGCACAGGCAGCGGAGATTTTCAAAAATAACAGTGCCCAATTGGAGACGATTATGGAGAGTGTATGTGTCATGTTCAGGCTCCACTTGAACAAATTATTCGTGACAACACCAGAGAAAGATCTTTTCATCGGTGCCATTACCAGACCAATATACCTCTTGATGGAGAGCGAACCTAGAATGAAGGTTGTTGCAGTCAAGATGTATATGTTCAAAGTGATTTCTATGGCTGTGAAGTTCCATGGCCATGCTTCTGCTGCTCAAAATGCCATTCTCCAGAACTTGACATATTTTGGTCACTTGAATGCTGTTATGGCTGAGCTCTTGCAGATCTTGACTGACCAGTATGACTATCCTCAACTCACAGAGGATGTATTGAGAGAGGTGAGTAATAAGGAGTTCAACCCAAATGATAACAACGGCCCAAAACAGATCTCATTGTTCATCGTCAAAATCTCCGAGTTGGTCCCCAGAGTGTTACTCAAGCAGATGACTTTGGTATCACAGCTTTTAAACAACAGTTCCTACACGTTACGTTGCGCCGTTGTTGAGGCGTGTGGTAACATCGTTCTGGAGATATCTAAAGATGAGGATGAGCTTGAAAGACACAAGAATCAGGTTGGCAAATTGTTAGATCTCCTGGTGCAAAGATTCTTGGATCAGAACCCATATGTGAGAACGAAGGCCATCCAGTCACTGTTGAAGCTCTGTGAGGCGGATGCCAAATTTACAAAACACCGTCAAACATTTATGGACCTGGCGGTTAGAAGTTTAGAGGATAAGAGTTCATTAGTGAGACGTAATGCTGTCAAGCTCATGTCAAGACTTGTCTTAACTCATCCATTTGGTGCACTTCACGGTACACAATTGACATTATCAGTTTGGGAAAAAAGACTTGAAGACGCAGAGGCCGAATTGGAGAAACTTGAGCCAGCTGATACCACACAACATGTTATTGAACGCAACTTGGAACAAGACTCTGAAGATGAATCTGAGGAGCTCCCATCACGCATTGAAAAGGACAGTGACTCCAATGCTATTTTCAAGGTGAAGCTCACAATCCAGTATTATAATGACGCCATCCATTTTGTCAAACAGGTCCATAAGGGCATTGATATTGCTGCACAGTTGTTGTACTCCAAGAATAGAAATGAGGTCATTGAGACTATGGACTTCTTTGTTCTCGCTGATGCTTACAACGTGGAGAACGTACGTGCTGGAATTCGTCGTATGCTTCACTTGGTTTGGATGAAGAGCAACAATGATGAAGGCACGAACGTGGCCACTCACTTGGTTGAATGTTACAAGAACTTGTTTTTACTGGCTCCGGATGATTCTTCTGAGCTTGAGGCTGCTGCTTTGATTGCCAAGAACTTAATTTCCCTCACATATAGCGCTACCATCCCAGAATTAGCCTCTTTGGAGAAGTTGTTGGGTTTGATGTATGAGGCTTCGTTGATCAATGACATGGTTATCAAGGTGCTCTGGCAGATATACAGCTTCCAAAACCAATCATTTTCCAAGAAGCAACGCCGTGGAGCTATTATTGTGCTTGGTATGCTTGCTTTCTCTGACCATGAGGTTGCTATGAAGGGAATTGATGCTTTGCTCAGTATTGGTTTGGGTAAACATGGTAAAGAGGATCTTGTGTTGGCCAAGTACTCATGCATTGCTTTGAATCGTGTTGTTCCTCAGGACAAAAAGATGTCCAACTTCAAGGTTCCAAAAGAAGAAGAAGCTGTTAGAAGGATCTGTTCACTTTTGGTTGATTACAATGACAACAGTGAATACTACAGTGTTGCTGAACCAGCTATCAACACCATCTTCAACATTTCAAGTCAACCTGAGGAGATTGCAACCATGATCATCAAGGAGAAGACTCGTCTGACATTTGGTAACCTAGAAGAAGGTCAATCACAGGTTGTATCGCTCTCTCAGTTGTTGTTTATTGTTGGCCATGTTTCCATCAAAGTCGTTGTCCACTTGGAGGCACTCGAGGCTCTGTTTAAAAAGAAAAAGATTGAGGCTGAGATCACCAAGTCTAAGGAGAAGAATGAGAACGCTAATGAGCTTGAGATGATTGGAGGTACATCTGAGGATGATTTCGCTGATGCTATCTCATTCATTAAAGAGAAGGAGTTGTTGTATGGCGAACACTCAATTTTGGCCAAGTTCGGCCCACTTGTCAGGGAGATCTGTCTTAACAACCTCAAGTACGATAACAAGATTCTCCAAAGATCTGCTGTGCTTTGCTTGGAAAAGTTCATGTGTGTTTCCTCTAAGTACTGTGAAGACAACTTGCCATTGTTGATCACCATCATGGAGAAGTCTGACGATCCAGTTATTCGCTCCAACGCTGTCTTGGGTCTTGGTGATGTGGCTGTCTGCTTCAATAATTTAGTCGATGAGAACACTGACTTTTTGTACCGTCGTTTGCATGATGAGGACTTGATGGTGAAGCGTACTTGTTTGATGACGATCACATTTTTGATTTTGGCTGGTCAAGTTAAAGTTAAGGGACAATTGTCTCAGATGGCCAAGTGTCTTGAAGATCCAGATCAGGGTATCAGTGATATGTGTAAGTTGTTCTTTACAGAATTGGCTACCAAAGACAATGCTGTCTACAACGGCTTCATTGATATCTTCAGTGGTTTATCTAATGATGAAACTTTGGAGAAGGATGCTATGAAACGTATTGTCAAGTTCTTGTTATCTTTCATTGAGAAAGACAGACACCAGAAGCAAATCAGTGACAAGTTGCTGCAAAGATTGACCAAGGCTGAGAGTGAACAGCAATGGAACGACGTTGCTTACGTGTTGAACTCGATGCCGGTGAAGAATGAGCAGATCACACAGGCCTTGGAGGCTGGCTACACCATGGTCTCTGCTAGAAATTGAACGGGTTCTGGTGAAACGGGTTTGGAGTTTTGATGTTTTTGGTGTGTTTTATACCACATATAAGTCATTATTACGTTATGATGATCTTTGTTAATGTGTAGTTTCTCTGTTAAACCAGAAGGAGAAGCCAAGCACCGGAGTTCCGCCAAAGACCCTGGTGTGCGGGTGTTTACAGGGCGGGGTCGTTTCCGCGAATGGGGGACGGGCAAAATCAAATTGGCCTCAGGTAAGGAAACTGGCCCCACAACAACCAATAACACCATCTATCAACAACTCCGCGGCTGATTTGCCCCCTGACAAATTCCTTTGCTGTCTCTGTGTCACTCATTTTAACCATGTTACGTGCACTCAGAGCAAACGGTGGACTCAGAGTCACTCGCGCGCCTTCAATCAGAGCATTCAGTGCCTGTTCCCGTCTCCGCGTTAGTGAAATGGACGCATATGAGCCAAAGAAACCGGAACCTCGTCACTTCAAGTTTGACACTGAGAAGATTGACAATCCGTTGGGTACATATAAGCCAACCACTTTGGTGGAGGACTTGGAGCTCTATGACGAGGATATGAAAGCTGAAATGAGCCGTGCCAAATCTGACAACTCTAAGATTAGACACTTTACTGTGAACTTTGGTCCCCAGCATCCAGCTGCTCACGGTGTGTTGAGATTGATTTTGGAGTTGCATGGTGAAGAAATTATCAGATCAGATCCACATATCGGTTTATTGCATAGAGGAACTGAAAAGCTCATTGAAAGTAAAACATACTTGCAAGCATTACCATACTTTGACAGATTGGATTACGTTTCTATGATGACAAACGAGCTTTCGTTTTGTCTCGCTGTTGAGAAATTGTTGAATGTTGAAGTTCCTATTAGATCTAAGTACATTCGTACTCTTTTTGGTGAAATCACACGTGTGTTGAACCATCTGATGTCTGTCTTGTCTCATGCAATGGATGTTGGTGCTTTGACTCCATTCTTGTGGGGATTTGAGGAGCGTGAAAAGCTCATTGAGTTCTATGAGAGAGTTTCTGGTGCTCGTTTCCATGCTGCCTACTTTAGACCAGGTGGTGTTTCACAAGATCTCCCACCAGGTTTGTTGGATGATATCTACATGTGGGCTACTCAGTTTGGTGATCGTATTGATGAGACTGAGGAATTGCTCACTGACAACAGAATCTGGAAACAGAGAACTATTGGCGTTGGAACATTGACTGCTGAAGAAGCTTTGAACTACTCTTGTACTGGTGTCATGTTGAGAGGATCTGGTATCCCTTATGACGTTCGTAAATCTATGCCATACGATGCTTATGATCTTGTTGACTTTGACGTCCCAGTTGGTGTCAATGGAGACTGTTACGATCGTTATTTAGTCCGTATGGCCGAGTTTAGACAGTCTTTGAGAATCATCGAGCAATGTTGCAATGACATGCCAGCAGGTCCTGTCAAAGTTGAAGATTACAAGATCTCCCCGCCTCCAAGGGCTCTGATGAAGGAAGATATGGAGGCCCTCATCCATCACTTCTTGCTCTTTACTAAAGGCTATGCTGTCCCACAGGGTGAGACGTATGTTCCTATTGAGGCACCAAAGGGTGAAATGGGTTGTTACGTTGTTAGTGATGGTTCTGAGAGACCTTACAAATGTAAAATTCGTGCTCCAGGTTTCCCTCACTTGGGTGCCTTTGACCACATTGCTAGAGGTCATCTCATCGCTGATGCCGTTGCCATTATTGGTACCATGGATCTTGTCTTCGGTGAAGTTGACCGTTGATCAAATGGTGCCATTATTTATTAACTATTTATTGGGTACTGGGGCGCTGTTGAAACAGGCTCCCATACACCCCTTCTATTTATTATTTATTCGCCCACAACATATACACTTATCTTTAACACATAGTTGACCGACTCCTAACAACTTATAATGAGGAAACAATACACATACTTCTCAGAGCTCTATAAGTCAGGCGCCTATACGTTGCTACGTCGAGTTTCAAGCCTAGATTGTCTTTAATTATACTTTCTCATCTGCATAGGACGATCCTGAAGACATGTCAAAATCGTCGAGGTCATCATCAAGCATCTTGTCCATGTACATACTTGGGGGTCTACTTGCTCTCTTTTTGTACTCCTTAGGGGAGTATGGATTGGGCGTAACTGGTGAGTCGATTGGGGAGTCGTAATTTGACAAATAACCACCAGTTCCTGAATTCTCATACGTCCCCATCTGGAGCATCTCAGTAGGCGATATGAAAAGAGAGTTTCGTGATGCCCTTGTCAATGCATTTCTGTAAGATCTACCCTGTCCTTGTGTAACAAGATTATCGAGCGATGCTGAAGATGCCAGTACATTCAGCGTACTTTGAGATGACATGGAATAGACGGAGTGGGTATAGTTGTTCTTGAGAGGAACCTCTTTGAAGATGGAAGGATCGTAGTTATAATCATCGCGTTCCTCAGCAACAAATGTCTTCTTGGCTGCTCTATTCGAGAGGCACCAAGAGAAAAATCTCGCAATGAACAGGGCAACAACTAAAACACCAAAGAAAGCACCAACGACAATGAATGGTAAGCCTGCTGGCAAAGTCTCATGTGTCACGTACGGATTGTAGCCGGTAGGTACGACTGCTGAATAAGTCACATTGTATGAAGAAGTCGATGAGACTGTGAGTGATGAAGTTGCAGTAATCGATGGCATGGTTGTGGTGGTGCCATCATCCGTATATGTCGTAGAGTCATCATCGGTTGACTTGGAAGATGTGATCGTGGTAGTAGATGATGACTTCTTAGTTGATGATGACTTGGTAGTCGTAGAGCTAGACTTTGCTGAAGCTGATGTACTGCTGCCTGTTGAAGCACCTGTAGTAGATGTCGATGTTGATGTTGTACTTCCGGAGGAGCTTGCACTGGTTGTCGATGTGCTACTTCCCGATGTACTTGTAGTGGATATCGATGTACTTGTGGTAGATGTGGACGTTGCACTAGTAGAAGTCGTTGTAGCCTCGGTGGAACCTGAAGACTCAGAAACAGCAGCTACCTGTAGCAGTATCAGTGAGAGAGAAGCGTAGTGTGTGAGCTTCATGATGTTGCGTGTCTGTTTCAATGAGTTTAACTATGACCTCAAAACCTAAATGAAAGTGAAACGGTGGTTGACGCAATAAGTAAAATGAATGAATACCCTATAGTTAACAGTAGAACTGAACGAGGGAGGTGAGTGATCAAAGGAAAGAATGAATGTGGTCGGTGGTTCAGTAGGAGAAACAACAGAAGAAGGCTACGAAAGTTGCGGATCCCTTGAATTTAAGACAGATCGTCTTCCACCAGTGTACAGTGCGCTTGTGCTAAAACGTGCTGCTCTTTGCGTCGCTTTGTACGCGTTCACCACGTATTTCACGGTCCTATTGGCCGGAAAGAGGTTCCCACTCTTCTTCTCTTGGAAGGAGTGTTTACACTTCACGCGTCATCATGCGCGATCTCTATGAGCAACGCGTCGCGTTCGCGTCAAAGGGGTTATCATGTACAACATTACGAGTAGAATGTCTCAGGGTTATTGCAATTTCCGGGGCTAGGTGTGGTACTAAACCACTAGATCGTTTGTCTAGTTACAAATCGTGTACTCATTTATATGCAATATATGTGTTCAATAATGTCAGAATCTCCAATTCTCATCAGCAGACTCAATAGCCCATTTGAACTTATCTCTAAGCGTCTTAGTGAACACCTTTTCGATTGGAACATCCCATTTCTTACAGAACATCACGGACAATCTTGGGTCAATGTAGTTAATCTTAGAAGTGGAAAGGGCAACCTGGGAGTTGTCCTCCTTGTCTTTCATCTGGAGTGTTGTTGCACTAATACGTTGTTCTAATTTCTCGATCTGTTGTTTGAGTTTCTCCATGGTAATATTAGCTGGAAGCTCTGGTTGACCTGTGCGCAACTCTTGAGCATACTGCTTCTCGAGATCGTCACACTTGGCAAGCCATTCATCAAGCTGAGATTTTGGAAGTGGGTCTTCTTTATTTTCTGCTCTCTTCTCGTTGTCTCTCTTGAACTTCTTCTCGTACTTTTCACGCTCACGAATCAAAATTAACTTATGGATGGTGGCCTCATCCTCTTTGGTCAAATCATCCAGCTCTTCAAACATCTTTGGGTCCTTTTTGGACAGTCGAGAATCCAGCTGTAGCATCATCTTTTTCAGGCGGATCTTCTGCCAGAGCATCTCCTTCAGCTTGTCATTGATTTTCTGCATGGCTGTTTCATGACCCTTGGAAACTGTACGTTGATGGTTACACAAAATAGCAACAGCTCTGTTGGCGGCATTGTACTTGACAACCTTCTCCGATGCAGTACCCTCGTTAGGGATCAAATCCAACTGGTCTTGCATGGTCTTGGAAGCATTGTAGGTACGGAACACCTTAGCTGTCAAACCAGTCATGTACTTCTGGAAATGTTTGTTCAAGATTGAGGGATCAATTCTGTCAAACAAGTCATCACCAGGGCCCTTTGGTTGTCTCTTAAAGAGCTTCAAGTTCTTGAAAACTTGGGGATCAACTTCAACTTCTTGGTAGAATCTAATGGAATCTTTACCTAAGAAATCAAACACAACAGTCTGTGGAGGCCTCAAAGAGATGTGCTCAAATCTTAAAGAACAACAACCAACAGTATCAGCTTCATCATCAGACTTCTCACCACCAGCTCTGAGAGCAAAGACGTCAATAAGATAAGTTGCGGTAGCGATTTGTCTTTCAAGCATCATGTTACTCTTGAGCATATGTCTGTAATCCTGTCTGATCTTCTCAATATGATTCTTCAACTCTCTGGCCTTCTCAAACTTCTTGAAGTCAGACATACCTTTTAGGGAAGAGTTAGCAGCAAATCTCACGTACTTGACAGAATTGGAAATGTTTTCTCTCCACATTGCCAACCAAGAGACAGTGTTGTCATGTCTGATTTCACCCCATTCATGACCCTCAGGAGGTGGTGGAACTTTCGCCTCCTTACCCAGATTGAGAATAACGTCTTCAGGCTGAACTCGTCTTTTGAGCTTACCAGTTTTTGGGTGAGCACCACGACCTCTAAACAATCCTGGGGGTTCGATTCTAAAGTTACCAACTTGTTCTTTTCTGCCATTAAGAAGACAAGTTTTGTAAGGTTCTTCAAATGCATCCTTCTCAGCTTTAAGCCTCTTCTTCTCAGCAGCAGAAATCTGCTTTTTTTCAAGTCTCTTCTCTTCGAAGTAATTGAACATTTGAGTGAAGTCGCACTTTGAGAACTCTTTGATCTCAACACCACAACCACCACACTCTTCAAGCACTTTTTGGAAGTCGTGGAAGAAATTCTTCTGGAAAGTTGGATTTCTAGCATGATCACTCTCGAGTAAAGCACCGAAGAAACCTGCAACTTCTTCAGCAGCAGGTGGGAGAGTCACTGGTTTACCATCGTAGATCAACTTGACATGAGAGGGAAGAGGTTCATACTCTGGGGGAAAGATAACACCGCTGTGTTCGAGTGTCTCCCATTTAATAGAGTCATCATCAAGTTGGTTCTCCCACCACTTGTAACCTTCATCCTCGTCGTCTTCTTCCTTGGCAGGTGTCTCTTCTTTTACAGGACTCTCATCCTTATTCTTTTCTTTCTTATCTTTCTTGTCGTCTTTCTTGTCCTTTTTTGGCTTGGATTGCTTCTTCTGGACCTTTGGACTCTTGGACACCTCCTTTTTCACCTTCTTTGATGGAGGTTCAGGGGTTTTATCATCAGCCTTACGCTTTTGGACCTTCTTGGTCTTTTTGGACCTCTTTGCTAGTACTTCATCAGAATCGTAATCCGATGCGGATGTTTCAGCTGTTCCTCTTGATGCTTGTGAAAGTTGTCCCAAAGGAACATCATCATCACTGCTTTCTTTCTTCATGGTGCCAGTCTCTGTCAAAACCGTTAGTAACTCTGGATCAATGATGAGCTAAAACTTCAGTGTGTGGGGACGCTCATAAAATTACGAGTCAACAACCAACTCACGCAAAAGAAACTGTAGTATACGTACTCTTTGGTCTCTTCGCCAATACAATATCATCCTCTGAATCACTCATTTCGGCTTAGTCCTTTTTGAATCTGGGTGGTTAAAACTTGTTATAGTCTGGACGCGCTTGAAGTGAAATCACAACAACGACCTTTGGTGAGTTTCAGACGACTTATGGAACGATGGAGATAAGTCAAATGCTTTGATTCCAGTGATAATCAGATGTGGTCCAGAAGTTGGTCTGGAATGATTATTTCAGGTGGGTACTGGGTTTACTTCAGAAACAGAGATGCGAAAGCAAGAAGCGAAGACTAGGACTTTTCGCTGGCAACCAGCCCGCGAAGTACCCTGCCGAACTCTGGAAAAATCATCACGTGTTTTATACAGTTTTTTCACGTGCTTGTCACGTGCCTTAAACATTCTTACAGTCCGGTAAACACCTAAAACTTTTAAAATAAAGCGAGCTCGTGTGGCGTAATGGCAACGCGTCTGACTTCTAATCAGAAGATTCTGGGTTCGACCCCCAGCATGAGTGCTCTCTTTAAAATTTAATTTTTTTTTAATTTTTTGGACCAGCTGCATACTTGCAGGCTTGCAGGCTGAATTCTGAGCCCTATATACTTGAAAAGAATCCGGCATGACGTAGAAAATGTCCTGAAATTGAATTTGGCCGGATGCCAACGCCTGTTCGATTCCTGGCATGGATAGGCGATGCGAGTGCTACGTCGTTTTATGGCCTACGCCGCACGTCAGTTAAAGTGTCAGTCGTGATATCATGCAATTCCAGAGAAGGTTATAGATCTACCAGAGCCCGTGGTCTTCGCCTCATGCGGTCGAAGTTCACTGTACCAACTGCCTCCCTTCAATCTTTCAGTTTGGCATAACCTTTAGCGATCGTCTTTTCAACGCCAACTCTTTTCTTCTCCAAACTGTTAAGAAGATCCCTTACAACAAGACCTGGTTCTTCTCTTGCCTCTCTAAATCTCAAAGAAACATCACCCATGGCATTCTTAGTGCCAGATGAGCCAGCACTCATCCAGTCATACTTCTTTTTCTTACCAGTACCAGTCATCATGGCAACTGTGGCATTCGTAGCCTTGTGCAAAGTCTCCTCATGGCCTTCGGTCTCTTCACCAGTGATACCAGCATTCTTCTTCAGATCATTACGACGTTCCTCCATGGTCTTATTTTGAACAGCTAAATCTCTAAGCGCAACAGCAAGTTCTGAACGACGTTTGTTCTTGATGGCACGACGTCTGTGACGAGAGAAGACAACAGCATTCGTAAGGATATTCTTCATCCATTCCTCGGATGCATAAGTGACAAGTTGGATCAAAGCAGCATCCGTTTCGGTGTTGGCTCTTAATCCGTGTGCAGAGACAACCTTATTCATGAACGACGCAACTTGGCGAGGGTCCAAAAACGGTGTGTTGATAATGATAGGTTGGTTTTGTGAGGCATCCGTTGTAGCCGTTACTTTTGTTGGAAGAGATGTAGCGTTAAGCAAGGCTTCTTCCGCTTTAAGATCAACACCGGCAGCAAGAATGGCATCAGAGAGTTTCTCCGGGTCTCCTGGACCTTTTGGTGCATCTGGCTGATTGCCGTTAGATTTCGAAGCTGTAGTGTCATTTTGTGGTGCTTGTGATGCTTGTGGGGGCGCAAGACTGGATGAACTTTGCTGCTGTTGAGGTGGCGGTGGCGGTAGTTGTGATGATGGGGCTGGTGTGATTGTCCCTGTTGTTGATGCGGGCGTAGCATTCGTAGATTGAATAGGTATTTGTGCACCAGTGTTATTTGCTGTTATAGGGGCTGCTCCTGTTGTTGATGAGGGCGTTGCTGTCGATGCAGCATCTGTCGACAGCTCTGGTAACTCGATGTTTTGAAGTGATGGTGTATTTTGGGCAGTGCTTGAAGCTGAACCTGCTGGGAAAGGAGGAATTCGTAATAGCGAATCATTCTCTTCTGGCATTTCAACTGAAACACCAAATTCTGAGATATCGAAATTGTCCTCGAGGATGTCATCAACCGTTGGAGCACCTCCTTCAATCTTTGGACGCTTAGCCGGTTGCGTGTTCTCCAAGGACTGTGAGCGTTTCTGGGGCGACGAGCCCGACGTCTGCGGTGTCTCGCTCATTGTGCAGTACTGTTTTCTGTACTTCGGAACTTCAATAAGGGGTCCGCGTGAAAATTGAGTCTCTTTGAGAGTGATTTCCCGGCTTTGTTCGTTGATGGCGAAGGTAACTTGAAGGCCCTTTCCTTCTCTCGTAGACCAACAAACAAATTTCCTGGGCGCGCACTTAATGTTCGCGAATATCGGTTTGGCCACTTGCGGGTCTTTTGAAAATTTATCTGGAGAGGAGAAGCTCATCTCATCGGTTCCCGTTGAAGTCCAACTATTTTCTCCTTCAAAAGTCATGTCTACAAAGGCTAAACCCATCACTTTCCAAGGTCCTCGTAACTTCCGTCTTCGTCTTGTCCTCGCAACGCTCTCAGGAAAACCAATCCGTATCGAGAAGATCCGCTCAGATGACTTGAACCCGGGTCTTCGAGACCATGAAGTTTCATTCCTTCGTCTTTTGGAAACAGTGACGAATGGTTCTCGTATTGAGATCTCATACACGGGTACAACAGTAGTATACTACCCAGGCCTTATTACAGGAGGAGCTCACACGCATAATTGTCCAGATGGTGTTAGTGTTGGCTACTTCATCGAACCGATGTTGTATCTTGCCCCATTTTCAAAGAAGAAATTCCAGATCATGTTTAGAGGTATCACAGGGATGAAAGGTTCAGCAGGAGTTGAAGGTATCAGATGGGGCCTACTCCCTGTTATGGAGAAGTTTGGTGTTCGTGAAGCTGCTTTGCATACTTTAAAAAGAGGATGTCCTCCAAATGGTGGTGGTGAAGTTTCTCTCGTCGTTGACTCTTTGATTGCACAACCGCTGACTATGCATGCCACAGAAACACCCAAGATCTCTGCCATCAGGGGTGTTGCCTTCTGTGCTAGAGTCTCGCCATCGATGGCTAACAGAATGATTGACTCTGCAAGAGCTGTGTTGAGAGAGACTGGGTGTGAAGTGAATATTACTGCCGATGTTTGGAGAGGTGAGAACTCAGGAAAAAGTCCTGGTTTTGGTATAACTCTCGTTGCCGAGACTAAGAAGGGGTGGAGATGTTTCGCTGAAGATATCGGTGGTGCCGGTGAGGTTCCTGAGGAGATTGGTGAACGTGTTGCTTATCAGCTGTTGGAAGAGTTGGAGAAGGCTAGAGTCGTTTCAAGAAATCAGTTGACATTGGCTCTGGTTTATATGGTAATCGGTAAGGAGGATCTTGGAAGATTAAGGATTTCCAAGGACCAGATTGATGAAGAGTTCATCTGGTTGTTGAGAGATATCAAACAAGTATTTGGTACAGAAGTCCATTTGGACTCTGCTGATGATGACACTGACGATTTGATTGCCAAGGTTAAAGGTGTTGGCTTCACTAACACAAGTAAGAAGATTGCCTGAACGTTTCTACAACAAAGTCAATAATGCATGTTTTACAGTTATGTGAGAAGAATATCGCGGATCATATATGCTCGTAATTCTTTTCCTATTAATCTGATCTGTTCAATGGCATATCCTGAAGTACGAGGGAAAGCCCTGTCCAATTTTCTGTATGTTTTTCAGAGAAGCTGAGTTTGTCGAGAGACCAATATTGTAAAGCTCTTGTGATCTGGAACTGAGTCTCTTGGAACATAACATACTCCGTGAGGATGTTTTCCTTGATCAACCAATCTCTATTAGTTTGACGGGCAATCTCTTTACGGTCAGCAGTAATAGCATCAGTGATTCTGTCAACTTCGGCACCTTTCACATCTGGCTTATCTTGGATCTCAGCAAGCTTATGTTCATTCTGTTCCAAGCGTTGGTTCAGATGCGCGATGGAGTTGCTTCCAAGACGATGATAACGCTCAAACAAGGCTTTCAAAGCGTACAAATAGTCAAGATGACACTTGAATTCTTCAAGAATCTTTTCATCTCCATGAGTTGCCTCTTCTGACAATGTGGCCTTATAAATTTCAACATGCTTAGCAGATTCTCTGAGGCCTTCATTGATCTGTGGAACACGGCTATCTTCAACTGGGTATAATAAATGTGTGGAGTCTCTGAAGCTTGATAAAGCATCACTGAGCCGTTGCTGATCTTGTGCGATTTGATTTTGACGAACACATAACCTTTCAACAAGGACGCAAATTCGATTCCACTTGTCCAAAGCACGTTTCAGCTCCTCTTCAGAGTTCGCCATTGTCTCTTCTAACTCTTTACTCGTGGCTTGCCACATTGACATGAACTCTGAAGAGCACTTCCGATCCACGAACTCTTCAGATGTATCATATTGCGCCTGCCTTCTCCATCCAGCCAGATCAGTAGGAACTGTCAAGAACATGACCACCAATGGCTCTTTTCTCAGGACAGGGTGACGCACCAATCCATTCAAGAATCTTGCTAATCCACGGCGTCTTCTCTCCAAGAATAACGGGTCAGAACCAGAAGCAAGTTTCTTTGGAGGCAATTCTGGAACCAATCTAAATGTATATCTTTTCAACAAAACGTCCATCAACCAAACAAAATCGGAATACCTTCTAATGACTCTCTTTTCGCTTCCGGCCGACTCGGCCTCACCTTCCAAAGCAACATGGTGTTCCACCAAGTAATTTGTGTGTTTGAAGAGCAATCCTTCCCTCTCCGGTAATTCAGAAACTGTGATAACATCTGACGAGGTTGCATGGAAAGTGTTACGCACTGCTTCTGACCAACTATGAAGATCTGATGAAGGGCCACCATTCTCCCTGTTATCTGTGGCTGTGGTGGTGACATTCCGCGAGAGGATCGGACTCTCTCCGTCCCAAACACTACCCTCCAGTGGGTTCTGTTGTATTGAGACTGATGTATTTGCCAGTGATGGTGAGGTAGCACGAGCAAGTGGCGAATCCGATGAGTGATCGGAAGCAGCATCGTCCTGAAGGGGGTCTGAAGGGTCGGTGGCTGGCCAGGTTGGCTTTGGTGACGGCAGGGCCCAGGGGTCTTCCGGTGTGGAGAACAGCTGACTCATTGTGTGATTGTGGATGTCCTATTAAATTTGAGGCCAATTCCCAATCTGAATGCGTTTGCTATAGTTGTTCTTAGTTGAACGTTAAGTTGTGTGTCGTGCTGGTGTCTTTGTTTGTGGGCTCAAGATTTCTGGGATTTATCGGCACTACGGGTTTTGGCAGAATCAAATAGGATGCGGGCTTAGTTCTCATTGGCTTCGAAATAGAATTGCTATTTTCCAGTAAATATATCTTGGAATCCATGAGTCATTGTGAATTTATATACATGCTTCAGTATGTGCAGTTATCTATAGTTTTAAACGGTAACGATTACTCCGTCTTGGCCCTTCTCTCCCTGCGTCTCAACTCTCTAGCTCTCTTATCAAATGCATTTATAACCAGTTCGCTAACACTCTCGGCAAACATAGCACTCACGGTGTTATAGAGCTGACTTCTGAACTTGTATCTGAGCACCAACTCCATCTGACACGAATGTTCCTTATGAGGCAGTGGGGTGATTGTCCACTTTGTATAGAGGTGTTCAAACAATGAGTGGGTCATACTCTCGGCAATGACGATCTTGTGTGGCTCACATTGGAGCTGGCATACAAATTCCTCATCAAACGAGCGCCAGCCAACACGGATACCTGCTTCCGTAGGCTCATTTGTCGTTACGTCTCGTTCGTTGATGAAGGAACGGGTACAATATGGGACGAACTCAGAGTATTGAGAGACATCTGAGACAATATTGTAGAAAAGGGAAGGTGGGTGTGGCAGTGTACGCTTCACGATGTGTTCCTGATCACCTGAATTGTTTGATTGGAGTCTTGACTTCAACAAAGACTTGAACTGAGGTGATGTTGATGTGTGGAGAAAGGCTCTTCCGGAGAGAGAAGTGGATGTATTGAAGACAGGTACTCTTCGTAGGATCATCATAACGAGTTGGGGAGTGGGTTTTTGGTGAGTGGTATAAGGCTGGGTATTCCTCCGAAAAGAGCCTGTCAATTTATAGATCAAACGAATGACTTGGTTATGCGATGTTTCGCCCGTCTTTCTGGTTAAAGTGAGTCGCCGACACCCGCGATGAGCATTTCTTCACGAGCGAGAAAACACCAGGACGCACTCTTGACTTCCCCACATACCAACAAACCAAACAAGCACAATGTCATTCGATATTAACTGGCACGACTTTGGTCAAGATACGGAGCTCAATGAAGGTATCCGAGGATATCTTGATTCACAGTTCCAAAACCTCGCACTCCCCGACTTCCTCCAAAACCTCCATGTCTCGAATGTTTGCCTCGGAACAGTGGCACCAGAGGTGACGATACGACACATTGGAGACCCATTTCCCGAGTTCTATGCATATCAACAACAAGAAAAAGAAGGTGAATCAGAGGTGGAAGATCCATCCCGTGGGAGAATCAAGTCCATCGAGATCTCAAAAGGTCTTCTACTAGAACAGAGTTCGAACTTAGGCACATCATCCGAAGCTGGTGACGCAACCAATGACGCTGATATGGAACACAGCAGGCCTGGAGGATCCGAGAAAGAAGACAGATCCAGAGATATTCAAATGCTCGTTGAATTGGAATACAAAGGTGATATCTCAATCGAATTACAGGTTGATCTGCTTTTGAACTTCCCATCGCCAGGTTTTATCAAGCTACCTGTGAAATTACGCATTGTGGACTTGGGTATCCACTCCCTTGCTGTTATCTCCCACATTGACAAAGTAGTGTACTTGTCTTTCCTGTGTGATATAACAGATGACCAATTCGATAGCTTGTTGGCTAACCCAGCCCAACTTGTTTCACGGGACCGCGAGTCCTACAGACCCAGAATTGACATTATCCGTACACTAAGGATTGAGAGTGAGATCGGTGACGTTCAAGGAGACGGTTCAGTTTTGAGAAACGTTGGTAAAGTCGAGAAGTTCCTCACCGATATGGTTAGACAGCAGTTAAGGGATGAACTTGCTTGGCCTGGCTGGATCAGTCTAGATTTCAATGACGAGGAGAGTGATGAAGAAGAAGAGGAAGACGAGAATGACCACCAGGAAGTAGTAGATGACTCTGTTGATCCATTAGCAAACTAAGGCCACAGATATGAACATCTTCTTATCCAAAGTTGTAGAATTCTTATCGCTTGACTCATAAAGGGAAATAGGAACCTTCTCCGATGCCGGTGATAGGGAGTGAAACCATTGGGGCCCGCAGACGCACGAAAACGCAAAAGAAAACACCCTCAAAGCCATCGGGGCCCGCTGTTCCACTGTCCACTGAAGAGATAAAAACCCAGGAACATTCCTTTCTGTTTTGACCCACTTTCCTACCAGACTAAGCTCTCACGTAACCAGTTGGGCTTTGTCACCTATTTTTGCTTCCCCTCCCGGCGCCGGTACCCCGACTTCTCGCCTGTTTAATGAAAAACAGACCAAGCATCGATCCCAAGGAACCATCACCACTTCAGAGTTAAAAGTGCCTGTTTCACATAGCAGAATACTACTACAGAGGACGCTACTGAGGGATATGTTCACGATCCGTGTCACAAGGGCGTCGGCTGCCCGCAATATTCCCCCTCTGGGTTGTATTCCACCACTCACCCGCACCATATCACAAACCCCACGTCTAGAGGCGTGTCACTCGAAGGAGGTCAAGGAGTTTCCAAAATCTTACAACCATTACCAGGTCCTTGGTCTTGACCACACTGCAGATGCTAAGGCCATCAAGAATGCTTTCAGAAAGCTTTCCAAGCGTTATCACCCGGACATGAATCAAAGAGCCTCAGCAGCAATGAAGCCGATCATCAAGAACAACTATCTCCGCATCGTATCGTCATATGAAACTCTATCCAACACCTCTAAACGTGCTACTTACGACTCAAAACATAACCTCACCTCAAGAGGCTCCAGAACGGGCTTCACAGATCACGCAACAGTACACTCACCCACAAAGCAATATTCACCTGGTGGTATCAACATCACGCGTAACAGAGTTCACTACGGTCCAGGTTATCGCAAAGCAAGTTCCCGTTTTGGCAACCTAGGAGAACAACCATCGGGTTCAAATCATGATGTTCCACACTTTGACTATGATACGCATCTCAAAGGTAATCTATGGTTTGAACGTCGAATGATTCAGAAAAAGTTCACAAAGACATCACATACCAATCCAGAAGAAGTCAAGAACGAGTGGTTCGAAGAGAGGTTCCAAAAACACTCAAACAGAACGGTTGAAGCCGATATTAATGATACTTTGAACTTACAGAGATATGGCGGTCATTATCATAGAGGACAATCAAGTTACACTATCACCGCTACTCCTTTGGTCTTGACCGGACTGACTATCTTATCAATGGGGATTTATCTGCAATGAATTGAGATTATTATTTACGTCAATGCCCTGTTAACAATTCAATTATATGATAGGCCTTGACTAATAAACCCGGCCTCATGTAGATCAGCATCGGTACTTCGAGTCTAACTGAATAATTTACAATAGCTGCTGTAGCTGTCGAACAAACATATATAGATTTACGATCTTTAGCATGAAGTAGACACTGCACCGCGCGGTACCTCTATATATAAATTAGAGCTGGAATGATCACAACTATATTTATAATTCAATTCACATAAATCGTCATTTGTTATAATAATCCGTAAACTAGACGTGTACAGCTATCACCAGCTCAAAACATCCGTACACCCCACTTCTGGAAAGGTGTGCTCGTACCGCTTCGAGCTTCTATCAATAAAATTATGTTTCCTTTAATCAAGAGGAGTTATGGGCATTTTCAATGTTTGATTA
>JAKTVK010000017.1:0-46516 GCA_030557155.1 Petasospora amylophila | reverse complement strand
GAAAGTGGTCGCGGATAGTTTTGGAAAATATATCGAACGATAAAGTGCTTTAAACACGTCAATTATAAGAGGTAACCGAACAGCATAAAACGCTATGATTGGGGTAACAGCTCGTTCGTCGTTGAGACAGATCTCAAAATCTTCTGCTGTTCAAAGAAGGGGCTTCATCATTGCGTCAATTGCGGCATTTACGCAGTCATCTTTACTCAAGACCATCAGACAAGCCGATGAATTCGCAGACATTAGTACTCCATTGAGCAAGCCCGAGAAGCCAGTGACACCAATTAAGTTTTCTGAAAAGCTTTCAGATGGAAGAATTTTAATCTCACCCGCCGAGCGTGCAGTGCTATTCGTCGTTTCCGGTCTTAGTGCCCTTTTCCACCCAGAAGTTGGTGCCAACATCAACAATTTTGGTGAGGTTACCGCCATTGAGCCAATCTTGAGAAGCTTGAGAGATCAGATGTTAAGTACGGATTCAGGAAGACGTATTCTTAGATCAAGGCCCCAGTTATCCTCTGAAAAGTTGGATCCAGAGTGGCTAAAGACGCTTCCGGAGAACACACTCGGCTATGAGTATCACCGCTTCACTAAGGATAATGACGCTCGTGCGCCTGTCAAGTTTATTGCCGATGAAGAACTCGCATATGTTTTCTTGAGATACAGACAGATGCACGATATTGTTCATATCCTCACAGAGCACAAAGTGGACCTCGCTGGTGAACTTCCGGTTAAAGCATTTGAGTTCGGAAACACTGGATTACCAATGACTGGTCTTGCATGCTTTGCATACTTCAAACTGAGTGCAAAGAGAAAGAAAAAAGTAAACATGTTGGATTCTTTCCTGGAAGGTCTCCAAGCCACCCCATTGTTGACAGTGGAGTGGGAAAAGGTGATGGACAGAGATATCGATGAGTTGAGAAAAGAATTAGGCATCAGGACTTGAATAATGCTACAATATGCAATGAACTCTGGATTGTAAATAAGATTTATATTTGTATCACATGACTCATTTTGTACTGTCAATTGATTGGTGGTCAATAGCGACAATTCCCTTCTTTTCTCTCTCCTGATCGGTGAAGCAACTAAAGATATCCTCCTCATCCGATTCGAATTCACCCTTCTTCAAAGGCCACAAAAAGCACATTCCCCAATACACAGCGAAAGGAATGACAAACGCAAACAAAGCATGGCCATAAAAGAAATTTACGATACCCCTGTTGTTAAAGTAAGATTGATCTACTTGCCATGCCATACCTGGTAACCCTGGTGCAACCCCAATAACAAAAGCGACGATGGCTCTCCAATTTACTCCACCATAATAGTAATACTCACCGTTCAAAACAAAAGCGTGAGAGACTTTATATATTCTCTTTCTCACCACAAGGTAATCACAAGTACAAATAGCAATGATCGGAGTAGTAACAACTCCAAAACTTGACATAACCGTCAAAAAGACACTCGATGTGTTGTAGAAGTTCCAAGGCTGGACAGCAAATGACACCATTGCAGTGATTAAAAATCCACGAGTAACATTAATATATCTAGGAAGAACACCGGAAAGATCCATTCCACCTGCAAATCCGCAGTTGATCGAGTTTAAACAGACCTGAGAAGCAACGAACGTGAATCCAATGAAAGAAGCAGCACATCTAGTCGATGGTTTATAAGAATCTGCTAACCAGCGGAGCACAATATCAGTAGGGGTCCAAATCTCCTCACCATATAGCTTTAATGTTGTTGAGGCACCGATGATTCCGAATAATGGAATAACGGTCGTGGGGAGAAGAAGGGCAATGGAAGTACCCGTAATAACGGATACCGTTGAAGATGAGAACCTGGAGTAATCGCATTGATTTTGCGTACCTGGCGATACTGAAGAGAACCAAAAAGTCATGACGTAAACAATCTTCCAACCATGCTCTGAAGATGTTAGAGTTGTCTTCTGAGAGAACACATCACCATACCCTTGGGCTTCTATCTGAAGATGAATAACCATACCGAGCATAGCGAAAAACACCGAGATACAACTAATAATGAGTGGCTTGTTGAAGTGATATGGCGGGATAAATGCACATATAGCATTGATAGCATGAAATATAAGAAATCCTGCAAGATCTCGCTGTGTCATTTCAACACCACCATTGAGCTTGTGATTTCCAAGATTCATATATCTTTTACTCCAACTTGACAGGACAAGACTGATTGCCTGACCGCCTAAATAGCAGTTTGAGCCGTAATTGACAATACTCAATAGTACTCTGACGAGAATACCAAGTACCGATCCATAAATTCCAAATGTCACTCTTTGTGTGATTGTGTATCCGACATGCCAATCCAAACCAGGGAACGAGTTCAAGATCGTGTAACACAATGTTACAAGATCTCCGAGGATGTAACCAGCAAAAACACTACCAACTGACAAGCCAAGTGATAATGCGGATGAAGAGCATAGCCAGCTACTCATGTTGAAAGAAATAACACCCCAGTAGCAAAAAGTGGAAAAGAATCCCCAATTTCTGTGTGAGGGTGGGATCGGTTCTAGATCGACATTGAGAAGGAAAGTTGGAGGACGTGACGGCTGGTGTGGGACCTCTAGGAGTTTGAGTACACCAGACATCTTGTAATATTCGAAGTTCTAATGGTTCTTGAACGTAAGACTTCAATGGTCATGGAAGACAAATGTTTAATTATTCACTCAGTTGATGAACTGTTGCGTGGTGCTATGTTGATTGTACCAAGGTGTATGCGCATATTCGTTTACACCGGGAAGAGCTGCTTACAACGTCCAAAGACAGGCAAAAATGCTCCTCCTTACATCATATTCATATATATGAATATGTGTGTTGTATTAGGAAAGCGTATTACCAATACCGTTTGAAGCTTGCCTATCCAGAACAAAGTCTATCTGATAGGAGAACAGTGCATAATGGTTTTGTGTATCTTGACACGATATGACCTTCTTCTAAGAATCTAATTGGCTTTCAAGTGCCTCATCCAAACATTCATAAGATTCATATAGTGTACGATCAACCTGAATCACTTCTCTCCCAGGAAAAGATAGCATGAAGTCAGAAATTTGACTAAACATAGGTAATAGTTGCTTGGCTGAGTATCGCGTCCCCATGTTTTTTTCCAGGAGGAGTTTTTTGCACCCAAATACAGAGCGCTGAGAAGCAGAATATAGAGCTTAAATAGCACTGTCCCGGAGTTTCTGAAGAGAAGAATTTAATGAATGTTATAAGGAGTCGATATCTCTCCCACATGTGCTTACGTAAGCAAGCACCCTTTGATAATTTCCTAATCAGCACGTATATCAGTAAAAATAAGGTTTCACGAAGTGGCCTCGCTGGCGCAATCGGTAGCGCTTACGACTCTTAATCGTACGGTTGTGGGTTCGAGCCCCACGTGGGGCACTTTCGCTTATTTTTTTCAGTATTTCACCAAAATACTGGTAGGGCCACTAAGTACTTGCGATTCAAGTTAGTTTACTCAGCTACACGAACGAAGATCGAGCACTAATCAATTAGTTAAGGCGAGAGACGAACATACATTTAGGCTCTCCAGTACTGGGCAAGAGAGTGCAAGCGGTCGATGACCTTTGGTAAAAGAGCAGACACACTATCGTTGATGAGGTTCTGGAAATGAATTATTGCCTCCTCCTCACTCATGTCCAAGCAGAACTTTTCCTTAACCTTGTAAACAGTTCTGTCAGGCTCTGATGCGATGTCCGGGATACTTGAGTCTCTCATAAGCTCAAACAAGTTCAAAATCAAATTGGAATTCTTTCTCAAGATTGAGTAGGCAACGAAGCAGTAATTCCTGAACTTGTCATAGTTTGGAGACTCAGCACCCCCAAAGGCATCGATTATTTGAGGTGGAAGTTTCATCAAAGGTGGGAAAGGTTTTGGATCTCTACCCAAAATGTAACCGAAATCTGCATGGAAGAAATGTCCATCCGGACAGATGAGCAAATTATCCAGATGACGATCACCAACACCAAGGATATAAGTAATAACACAGTAACCAGCACATGATTTCACGAAGTTGTCCATAACCCAATCACTAATTCCAAGCTCATTGTGTGAGTCTGGGTGGTGATGTTGCAGATATGCAGCGATACTGTGATAGTCTGTCAACACTGATGCCAACGTACTGTTTGGAATGAACTGAATGGCGCCTTCTGTTGGCCCTGTAGCAAGAATCTTGTATGGAGTGAGTTTTAAGTCAACATTTTCATTCAAAAGAAGCTTATCCATCAACAAAATTATCTGAATGACCAACTGATCCTGACGAAGGTCATCACCGACCTTGAACATGAGTGGATACTTTTTTCCATCTGTAGTCTTGAACGTGATTTTCAATGGGGACAAGGAACTCTTGAAAACAAAACTCTCTTCTGGAATAGTTCCACATACTTCAACATCTGGATCCAATGGAAGTCTAGTAGCAGGGAAACTCTTTAGCTTTGAATCAAGCAGACTTCTCAGCATCTCAATTTTCTTCGGTGTAGTGTCTCTAAGCCCCTTAATTTTAGAGCATAGTTGAACAAGGAGATCGACAAGTTCGATCTCTTTTTGTAAGCCGCTGTGTGTCACATTTTTCAAGTAATAGTCCAGAATCTTCTCATAGATTGAGTTTGGCTTCTCCTTAACCTCTGTTCTCAGATACCAGTACAAAAAGCTTCCCAGGCGGTCATTTAATAATGCTCTCTCAACAAGGAACTGCGATAGTGGTGATAACTGACCTCCCACAATAGATGATGAAGTTGTCGATTGTAAGTGTGATCCCTCAAGCTCAACAATAGAGTATTCATTGCTATTAGTGGAGCTCATAGACTCATAGGAAAGTGCTTGAACCAACTGCAATAGGTAGAGTTCAAGTTCGTTGTTGTGTGCCTTCTTTAGCCTCTCAACGGCATAGGTTCTGACCGTTATGTTCTTAAAGTTTGGACCAAGTAACTCCAAGGCGTCTTCAATGTCAATTTCGATCCACTTGTATAGAAGAATGAGAGCTTCTCTGCTTTCTGTTTCATCGGTGAAATTGATGGATTTGAGAAACTTGTTGAGGCCCTTCTTGTTATTGATGAGAAAATATCTAAACTTCCACACAAGATTCTTCGCATATTGAGATAGCTCTTGAACTGAAGAATAACTCAAAATCTTATTCAGCTCATCACGAATCTTGGCAGTTGGTTTGATTTCTCGATCAAAGGGACCATCTTTGTGGGATCTTTCGAGTTTACGATACTTCAGCTCAATTGGTCCATATCGATATTGTTCTGGATCATACACTTTCATGGTGATGAACTTTCCCGTATGAATCTTAGACTGATTCTGTTGAGTATCTTGTTCGGATGGTTGGTAAACAGGGATATCAGGTGGAGGATATTTGAAGTCTGAAAACACGATGGGAACATCAAACTGTACCAGGTCAATGAACAAAGTGAACGTGCGTGAATCTGTGCTTGACTTCTGGTTGATACGTTCAATCTTCCGGAATGTAAGATTGTCCAGCCAATCAACAGCTAAAATGTCACCAGTCTCATGCTTCTTTATTACCTTCTCCAGCTCATCCATTTGTGTTGTTTTAGTACTTGTAAGAGGTTGTCTTTCAGAGCGGCCAACAGTCTCTTCCGATAAAGTGACCCGTACCTTCTGTCTTCCCCTTTTAAGAGTACCATCATCATCAACGTTGAACACGAAGAACTCTGTTTCTCCAAAGATGGCCCTGCGAGAGCCGTCAAACTCCCAAAGTGTGATGTGGAGCTTAGCTTGGAATGGAAGCTGATTGATCTTGATCGGTAGCGTCAGCCAATCATTCCAGCGTCTCTGTGAACGAAATGCCGAATAAGGGGTAGTGACTGGTATCGTGATGGGCTTTCCTTCCAGTGTGACGACAACAGAGGAGAATAGTGATGAAGAATCAGAGAAGTTGGAGAGTTTCTTGACTTTAGAAGGGTCTGTGAGGCGAGCTGACTCGGGCAGCAAGGGAATTGAACCCTCCAAGGACGTGAGTTTGACCCTAAGAGGCAGATCAATGTCTTTGGAAGTACAATATGTGACGATTTTGGATGACATTGGATAGTCGATCAAGAGATTCTGATCGTTGTGAGCTTATCGTTTGGATGAGTGGCGTTTTCAACGCGGGGCGAACTTGGTTTCGCAGCCCTGGTCCTGCAATAGAGCTTTTCCTCGCGAAGTTTTGAAGACCATCATCCCTAATGTATATTTCTCTTAAAGACATAGCAAATGCAGAACAACCCATAATACACCTTTTCATCTGTCCTCTAATGTTTTCCATTGCACAGTACCTTGCTCAAGCAAGAGGAGAGACATCTACTACACATACTCAGACAACGGATTCGGAGAAGCAAGTTGTGATTGCACCAGAACCTGAAAAGACCCCAACACGAGACTACACACAACTCATAAGGAATGGTAGTAACAGGGACAGAGTTATACAATCGTCAATAGATGCTGTGAAGCCACTAAGGCAGCGCCAACGCAACATTTCGCTCCAAATGCCAACAGAAGAAGAGATTAAAGAGTGCACTGAAAGAACGAGGAAAGCACTTGATATGGTTCTTCAAGCTAAACAAGGCTCTCTCAAATCGGAAAAAGCCAAACCAGAGTATCTGAGGTACACCTCCTCCAATATTCTCGATGACAAGCCCACAAGTTCCAGAATCATCAAGATTGTTGACGTCCAGCAAGACCCCATGGCCCCACCCAAGTTCAAGCAGAAGAAACAACTTGAGAGACCACCTTCTCCACCAGCTCCTATACTTCATGCACCTACGAAGAAAGTTTCTGCAGAAGAACAAAAACAGTGGTACATTCCTCCTGCAATATCCAACTGGAAGAACCCCAACGGTTTCACTATTGCATTGGATAAGAGACTCGCTGTGGATGGCCGAGACCCATCTGCCAACGCCGGCAATGA
This sequence comes from Petasospora amylophila, assembly GCA_030557155.1. Lineage (NCBI taxonomy): Eukaryota > Fungi > Ascomycota > Saccharomycetes > Phaffomycetales > Wickerhamomycetaceae > Petasospora > Petasospora amylophila. The sequence goes on along the minus strand of JAKTVK010000017.1, from coordinate 39,574 downwards.
GATTAATAAGAATTTTGTCACTCTTGCAGACTCTTTAGACCAGGCGGATAAGGAAGTCAGGGATGAGATCAAGATTCGCCATGCTTTGAAGAAGATGGAAGCAGAGAAGCTTACCAGAGAGAAGGAAGAGAGACTTCGAGAACTTGCTGAAAAGACTCGTGCGGATAGGATGAGGTTACAGAATCGTCGTCACGAAGATTATGAGAATGAAGATGCTAGAAGAAGAGAACTGGACAGAGAGGAAAGAAGGCGTAAGGCTGAGCGGGAGCTCAAAATGTCTCACATGGGTAAAGAACAAAAGATCAAGTCGATGTCCAAGAATCTTGGTGACAGAGAGGTGTCGGAAAGAACTCAGCTTGGTCTTGCCAAGGCTTCCAAATCAGTTGAAAATCAATTTGACTCTCGCCTCTTTACTAAGTCTACACAGGTCACCAACAGTGAAGATCAAGTGTATGACAGTCAGTTGTTTGCCCAACAGGCTGTAAACAACTTCTACAGAGTATCGAAGGACAACAATCCAGATGAGGCTCTTCAAGAACTTACTGGAGAAAAGAGATTTGAATCATTGGGTCCTGTGGAATTTGAGAAGTCTGGCGATACCTCTAATGCCACAAAGCGAACAGATGATTCCGACTACGGATTACAGTCCAAAAGGCAAAAGACTGATTAGTTTATAGCACATATGCATTAATGATGTAGGTTTACTTTATATCATATATAATTACCATCCTACTGGGTGCAGTAATGACGTGTAAACGATTATGATAGATTCAATCATCATGATCTTCTTCGTCCTCCTCGATGTTCATTATTTCCTTCTCCTCTTCGTCGTCATATGTCTTATTCAATCGTCTCATTAGTTCTTTATTTCTCTCAACAGCAGCTTGTTCACACTTTTTGATAGTTCCACTGACTCTGAGAACCCGCACAATTGCGTCTCTACCTCCGACTTGGTTTATTAAAGTGAGTGAGGCACATACGATTTGGTAGTGATCTCTGGGGCATCGAATGATTCCTGTTGAGGTTTTGGCGGAAAAATATTTAACCATCAATGACATACCCGCAAGGCCTGCTCCATGGTCTCCAAAATACACCTGAAGTTGTTTTCGTAGCAGCTCTGAAATGTGTCGCAGATTGACATTTTGTGATGTGCTGTGAAGGGCAAGTAATGTCTCTGACTCTGAATATTTTGATAATGGTGTCGTAGTTGGTGGATAAAGAATATCGAAGAGGATGTAACGGGCTTTTAGTCTGACCATTTTGCGGCTGTTTACTGTGACTCTTTCAGTGAGTGTTTAATTATACGTCTTGTTCAGTAGAGACCATGGCCTTTTTTCATATATTAATTTTTTTTTTTATTTTTTTTTTATTTCCTTACGAAGCTCTTCTTCTTTCCCACACTGATTTCTGTTATGAGACAAGATCTTGAAATTGTATTGCACCTGCTCAAATGGCATTAATTCTCTTGTTTTCTCCAATGGAAAGAGTGTATGACATGAATGTCGTATAAACGAGATTATCTTCCCCCTCACCAGAACGTCTAAATGAGCTCTCCTTGAGCATATTTTGGAAGTTCAAGACCCCCATAGACCCATTCACACCTTCTGCAATTACCATTTTTGCTTTATCAATACATTCAACAAAGCTTAAGTCAGCATTGAAACCTTCCAAACTATATGGGCAGAACAACGACATGTTAATAACGCTTGGATTGATATCCATTATAACTGCAACTTTGTTGTTTGCCTTAGTCTTGCTCAGTTCATTGGTAGATCCAATTGCCCTCCGTGCACCAACGTAGCTATTAATGTTGACCGCAGTGTTTCTGTCTTGGAAAAACTCAGAGAGTGAAGCTCTATAAATACCATCACGTAAGTCATGAACAGCAGATTGATGAAGGAAGAAGTTCTGTGGCTTCTTCTTCAATGTGATATTGCACTCAACCTCCTCGACTTGTTTAATGAAACGCGAAACAGCTTCAGATACCTCCCTTCTAGTTGCATCAAAATTTAAAGCATTGATATGAAAAGATTTCACGAGGCAGCGTAAGTCGGACCTTTCCATGAGAAGTGTAGAAAGCTTATTGAGGGATCGTGTGTTGGTGACAAGGGTCCTGTTGGAATAACCTGCACTTGTCTTTCGGGATGCAAGCTCATTTAATAAGCCATCCTCTGAACAGTTTTCAGAAAAGTATTCATCGGAAGACACCAAGGCAAAGATGTTAGTGTACAATGCAGGACGAAAGGTCAAGTAGAACTCCCTGCAAACAGTTAACAGAGGTACAAGTGATGTTGGCTTTTCAGATACAAAGCCTGCAATGCAAAGGAGGATCTCCGTAGGAAGTTCTGTAAGACCTGTCATTTCTCTGGCTCGATTGAGTACATAGGAAACCCATATTTATGAAAATTACATCTTAGGTGTAATAACAGTCTTATATATATATTGGGAACTTCTGATCTTTGCGTATATGGAGGTCTTTGAGCCGTAGACCCACCTGCTTCCGCTACCCCAGACCCCCGTTTTTTTGTGTTCGCGGAAGGTGCTTGACACAATTGTTCGAACTTCTTCCAACAGGACGAGCGGAGGCCCGCGGAACAACGGCAGATTTGCTCTCTGATAGTTTTGAAGCCAATGATTTCGAGTAAACAAAACATGATACCAAACTGGTGACAATGAGTCATTAAGCTAATTCGGATTTTCCATTACCACACACCTCTTTTTGCGGCCTCCTTTGGAACTGAATAGGTCGAGAGAGGAAAAAAAAAAACACGCCAACTACTTACCAACACGTCTAAGTCAACAAAGCAAATAACTCATTATATATCGTAGCTAATTACCGAAGAATTAGAATGCAAAACAGTAACACGAATAACATATTTCAAATGACGAGTTTCTCCTTCAACAGGCCCTCGAGCTCCTTGACAGCATCATCAATACCGTCAAGCTTATCACCCATACCCTGGACAATGTTACCCTTACCACCGGCCTTACCGCCAATGAATCCAGAAGCCTTCTGAGCCAATTCAGAAGCATTCACACCCTTGCCAATAGCAGCATTGGAGATGTAACAACCATGGGCAACCTTATCAGCATTACCAGTGAAAAGATAGATGGACTTGTCTGGGTTCTCCTTCTTGAGGTAGTTGATGGCCTCAGTGATGGACTTGGCATTGGCACTGATATCGATGTGGGCAACCAAGAACTCGGAGTCAGTGTTGTTCTGGAAATGTTCTTTGACAGTGTCCAGAGTCTTCTTAGTCTCCTCTTTCTGACGAGCCTTCAGTTCATCCTTAACGCCCTTGTCAAACTTGTTGAAAGTCTCCTTCAACTTGTTTTTAGTAAGAATAGAAATGTTCAACTGACCGAGCTTGACACCCAACTCCTTCAGCTTTTTCTCCTTCAATGGAGAGAAGTCCATCTGACCAACATTCAAAAGATCATGCTCAAACTCTGATGCGACTCTCTGGACTTCATGTGCATCATTTCCTGTAACGGCAACGATACGTCTGATACCCTTTGCAATACCAGACTCTTCTGTGATAACAAAGTCCTTAATGTCACTTGTCTTGGAAACATGTGTACCACCACAGAACTCAATGGAGACGTTGTGCCATTCAGCGTTATCTGGTGTTTGGAGCAATTCCTCGACTGGCACACCAATGGAGACAACTCTGACAGGGTCTGGGTATGTCTCACCAAAGACAGCTCTGACAGCAAAGATGGTCTTAGCAGTATCCAATGGAACTTCCTTAGCATAGACAGACAGTGACTTCTTGATCTCATCATTGCAGATCTTCTCAACCTTGGCAACTTCATCCAAGGATAAGCCCTGCTTGTGGGAGAAATCAAATCTCAATTTCTCAGGAGCAACGAGAGAACCCTTCTGGTTGATATCATCACCAAGAACTTCTCTCAAGGCCAAGTTAAGAATGTGTGTACCAGTGTGGTTGTTTCTGATCGGCCAACGACGCAACTCATCATAGCCTGCAATGACCTTGTCGCCAACCTTCAGCTGACCTTCAGCCAATCTACCAGTGTGGAAAACATAACCGGCATACTGCTGACAGTTCTCAACGTTAAACTCAGACTGTCCGTCAATAACAATTTTACCAGTGTCGTATTCTTGACCACCCTGCTCAGCGTAAAATGGTGTCTTGTCCAAGATGATACCGTACTCCTTAGTAGCGTCTGAGATTTCATCAACAAAGTCCTTACCGTCATGAATGATTAAGATTTTAGCCTCAATGTTCTCGGTAGCGTACTTGAAGCTGTCATCAGTCTTTTGAATGCCATCCTCGTTCAATTTTCCCAAAGCGTGAACATCCAACTTGAGAACGGAAGCACCCTTGGACTTACCACCAGCCTTAGAAGCTTCGTAAGACTCGATTCTAGCCTTTTCGAAACCTTCTTCATCAATCTTCAATCCAGCTTCCTCAGCCATCAACTGTGTTAAATCAACTGGGAAACCATATGTGTCGTACAATCTCCAGACATCCTTACCGTTCAACAACTTGGTAGAAGCCTTTGCAGCCTCAGCATACTGCTGGAACAACTTCTCACCACGATCCAAGGTTCTGGAGAAGGAAATCTCCTCCTCATTCAAAATCTCGAAAAGGGAGGCAGTATTCTTCTCAAGTTCTGGGAAAGTGTCTTTCACCTGCTCAATCAAAGTTGGAGCCAACTTAGAGAAGAAGTCACCGATTGGGTAGTTGAAATATTTACGAGCGTAACGAGCACCTCTTCTCAAGATACGTCTCAACACGTAACCTCTTCCATCGTTGTTTGGAACACCGCCATCAGCCAAAGCAAAGGTCAAAGTACGAACGTGATCAGCCAAAACTCTGTAGGCAGTGTCAATACCGTCAGCATCCTCGGCACCGAATTTACCAGTGTATTCACGTGCACCAGTAATTTCCTGAATTCTCTTGAACAGTGGCTGGAAGACATCAGTGTCGTAGTTGGAGTAAACATTTTGCAAAATGGAAACCAATCTTTCGAAACCCATACCGGTATCAATGTGCTTGGCTGGTAATGGCTTCAAAGAGCGGTCGGCCTCTCTGTTGAACTGCATGAACACATTATTCCAAATCTCAAGGACGTTTGGATCATCTTCGTTGACGAGCGCAGCGGCATTTCTTCCGCCAATTCTGTCGTAGTGCACTTCAGAACATGGACCACATGGGCCCTGGTCACCCATCTCCCAGAAGTTGTCCTTCACGGAACCCGGTAAGATGTGGGATGGATCAACACCCACAGACTCCCAAAGCTGCTTAGCATCCAAGTCTGGTTCCAAACCAGCTGCTTCATCACCACCAAAGTAGGTAACATAAAGTCTGTCTGGATCCAATCCGTACACCTTAGTCAACAATTCCCAGGAATACTCAATTGCCTCCTTCTTGAAATAATCACCGAAGGACCAGTTTCCCAACATCTCGAAGAATGTATGGTGGTAGGAGTCTCTTCCGACATCTTCCAAATCGTTATGCTTTCCACCAGCTCTAATACACTTCTGAGAGTTGACAGCCCTCTTCAAGTTGTAGAAGTCAGAAGATGGGTCAACAGTACCCAAGAAGATTGGTTTATACTGGTTCATACCAGCGTTGGCGAACAACAAGGTTGGGTCATCGTATGGGATGACAGAGGAAGATGGCACATAGGTGTGGCCACGCTCCTGGAAGTAATCAAAGAAAGTCTGACGGACCTGATTTTACACGTTAGTAAGGTTCTCAACTATACTTCACCACCGATACCAAAGGAGGGCGAATCCCTGATAATAGACGCGTTCAATGCTATCAATGGGCGGCGGGATCTCCCTTGGCTGGTTTGTGGGCGGCTGTGGCAAAACAACGTACCTTCTTGGCAGTCCACTCAGTGGTTTGTTCAGACATCGTGCTATATTTCAATGTGTATAACCTTCTTATGGACAACAACGGCACGGAGCGTCTGAGGGAACAAAGAAGCATACAGCGGTGACTGATTAGTTTTGAATCGAATGGCCGACTTTTGGCGATGGCGCGCTCGGTTTTTTTTTGGTGTTAATTTCGCCCGCTAGAAAATGGCAGACAAAAACCCAGTGGTTCTGAAATTTACTTAACAACTGCTCTGAAATGACTGATAATGCGTAATTCTCAGTACGAAATGCTTATCTCGGCTATTCTTCAGCGCTATTTTATGCCTCCTAAACGTACGTTTCTTTAGATATTGTATAAGAGTACTTGAAAAATATATCAATCATCTTTCTGGCTCATCACAAGCATATAGTAGGAGTCCCCAAAATGGTCCAATAGCTCACCATTTCGTGCGTCCCTATTATATTGCGCCCTCATTTCTTTGAATAGCGTCAGTTCATCGTCTCTTAAAGAAAGCTCTGCCACACTCGTGAAGATCACAAGCTCAAAGAAACTCTGAACAAGCTCCATTGCGGAACCCAGCTCTCCTGGAATACCCTTTTTAAAAGAGATAAAGGAGTAGCGGGTATGAGTAAATCCTGCTTTATTTAGGGTTGCCTGAACCTTTTTACATGGGAAGGGATCAATGCCCTCACGAGCCAATATTGTCCGTATTTTGGCAAAGAAATCAGAGTAAACCTCATTTGTACAGTTCAATATAGTAAAATCTGTCAGAAATAGGCAAACTTGACCGTGCGGTAATAGCAATCGGTGGACTTCGTTGAAAACGGGGACCCACTCATCTTGTTTCAAATGGAGCCAGAGGTCATAGCAAACAGCAGAGGAGAATGAACTCTTCGAAAATGGGATATTTTCCATACTATCTCCATGTAAAACATGATAGTTTGATGGTCCAATGGTGGAGCGATACTCAGAGATGGCAGTGTAGAGGATGGGTCCAAGTGTGTAACAGTAAAAGTCGGTCTTTGGATTATCCATCGCAAGTTGCCAGGACCATTGTGTAGCAAAAGTTTCGCCCATAAGATATATCACTTTGAGTTTTTCGCTCTTCTTGAGTTCATTGTTGGAGAAGTCGGCAAACACCTCGAATGACATGGTGTCCTTCAAGCCTGTGAGTAATTTCAGCGCACCGCAAGCCCAAAACCCAACTCTGTCTTTCTTTTCCTCCATTGAGCTTGAGTCTCTGGGGAGTCCTTGAAGAATGGCATCATAGTACTGAAGAAAAGCATTAAGACGAGCCGATGAGTATGTAAGAGAATCAAGCTCCTTCTCGTGCTTGCTAAGCTGGCTGGTTGTGTACCACCTTTCGCGTTCTCGGATATAGCTCTCCTTGACAGCATCGGCATGACGAGAGTTCGCTGACTTAGGCTTCCTGGAGCCCTCAAGAGAAGTCATCTTCATGTGCTTTGCCAAGTATCCTCTGGCTGCTGTGCGGTGTCTGTGTTCAGCGTGTTTGTCTGGTGTGTGGGTGGTGCTGGTTTCAGTACCAGGCTTGCCGTCTGTTGCGGTTAGGTCCGCAGCAGATGAATCTCTGTGTTTCTTCTTTCGCACACCGAAGAAACCTGAGTGGTTGGCCTGTGGATTGTCCATGGTACGTGAAATGTCAGTTTTTCAGAGAATGTTGTGTTATGTAAATTGTTACTGTATGCGTTACCCTGCCGTGATGTGGCTGTCCTTAGATTTGCCGTTCTGCGCTGAGTTGCTCTGCATTTGGAACCTGTCAACAATAATATAACATAAATCCACGTTTGTGGAGAAGTCGCGACCCCCGCAGAGCCACTGCAGATCGGGCTCGGAGATATACCACACTACGCGTTTGTCTCGCCTGCACAAACAACAACGAGAATGTGGGCTCTTTTCCTGTATAAAGTTTCTTTTTTTTTTTTTTGCTCACTCCCTATTTGTCGTAATCTTTAGATCCCTACGCAGCTTATCTCCCAATTCAGCATCCTCAGTGGTGACGTCATCCACAAACTTGAACAGATCGCCTCTTCCATAGTATCTTGCGACTACTTTACCAGTACTCAATGAGTCCACCGTGAGAGAATCGACGAGAACAAACTGTATACCAGAGTCAGGGCATTCATAGTTGATATCAAGGAGCAATCTCTCCATAATTCCTCTAAGTCCTCTTGCTCCAGTTCCTTCTTGTAGCGCCAGCTCGGAGATCTTGGAAAGGGCTTCTTTGGTGATCACTAACTTCACACCGAACTGACTAAAGATGTATTCATATTGAGTCAGCAGAGCATTCTTTGGCTCAGTAAGAATTGAGAGTAGGTCTTTTTTGTCCAGTGGGTCCAAGCTGGTAACAATCGGAACACGCCCCACGAGTTCCGGGATCATTCCATAAGACGTCAGATCCTGAGGCGTAACGAGCTCAAGAGAATTTACTTTTCTTCCATCATTCATCTCAACCTTTTGAATTCTATGTTTTGACTGGTCCTCTGCCTCTTTCTCAATGCGTTTTCCTAGGCCACTGGATGTCACTCTTTCAACAATGTGGCCATCAAGACCGACAAATGCACCCATGAGGACAAATAAAATATTACTCGTATCGACATGGTAAGTTTCACTCTTTTTGGAAATCGTGTTGTTGTTTTGAGAATCCTTGTCTTTGTTCACGGGCTTTTTGACTTGAACTTGAACAGTTGTACCTTCAATCAACTTCAACAACGCCTGTTGAACACCTTCACCTGACACATCCTTGGTACCGTTTCCCATGACTGGCTTGGATAGTTTATCAGCCTCATCCAGAACAACTATACCTTTCTCAGCTTTTTCCACATCATAGCCTGAATTAACTAAAAGCCTTTCAATGCAAAGCTCCACGTCTTCACCGATATATCCAGCCTGTGTCAATTGTGTACAATCAGTTATTGAAAATGGGACATTCAGCACCTTGGCGAGAGTTTTTGCGATCAATGTCTTTCCTGAGCCTGATGGCCCTAAAAGTAATATGTTGGACTTGCTCAACTCAAGATCATTGTCTTCTTGATCAAGACGGAATGCGATTTGTTCGGGAGGGGATTTCTGAGGCTGAGGGTATACACTGTCACTAAGTGTATATATCTCATCATCTTCCTTCTGTTGCTGTTCTTTCAGCTTCTTAGCAAGCTTTTTGGCTTTGTCATTTACACGCAAGTAGTGATTAAAGACGGACACAGAGAATACGACTTTACCTTTCTCTTGCCCGACGATGTACTTGTCAAGGTATTTCTTGAGATGTCGAGGAGATGGAACCTTGACAATTGACTCTTGAAGATCTCGTATGAGCGACGAAGTGGGTGTGCTTTTTGAGCTGGGTGGTGGGGAAGGTTTTGTGTCTGCTGTGGAATCGTTGCCAGTCGTATAACTGGAGGCAAGACGGCGGCCCCAGTGAGCTGCTAAATGAGGATGACCCGATGAAAATACACGCATACAGCGGATGGAGATGTATATCATACTGTCTTTATCCTGATTAAAATTGCATAAGAAAACAGCTCCGAAGGACAGTAATATGAACCCTCCAAATTGACCCATTCATTTTCGCGCCTTTTTTTTTTCTTACTTCCCTCCCAAGATTGAGGAGTTCAGGCAGACGAGTCTTTTACCTGAGATCCATTCAGAAGACTACATCAAAATCAAAGAATAACTTCGGGGCATAGGCATTACGGTAATATACAGAGTTTCGAACCGCATTTTTTCACGTGACATTTAGAGCTCATCATGGTCAATATCTGCTTCATTGACAGCTGGAACCACTTGGATGTCATGCTCATCAACTTCATCACGATGGAGTACCTCATCCATAAGGGCAGTGATCTCATCATCGTACACTGTCCATTCAGGTATCTGGCGACGGGCCCTGTCAAGTTTTGGTTCTTTGGTGAGTGGGTTATTGCATAGGTCAATGGTTTTAGCGGTCTTTAAACTCTCATCATCGCACCAAGTCTCACACCAAAGCCAATCCTTTGGAAGGGAGAATATCTTCAACTGTGTTTGGAGATTGTTCGGAAGGTCTTGATCGAGGTTAGAAAGAGATTCCGGATCCCTTGACAGAGCCTGGTAATGTTGTCTGAGTTTATCACCTGCAGCAATACTCCTGAACTTCTTCAGATCAATAACGTAAAGGGCACTAATATGGTATTTCAGCTGATCACCAAGGAATTTCTTCCAGTAACCCTGTTTCCAGAATCTGAAACCCTCCATCTCTTTTCTGGAGTCACCCATTGGTGTGTATCCATACGGGGCACCTTCCAAGTCCATATCGACAAGCTCCATCATATCAGCACGGACAATCTGGTCAGCATCAACAAAGATCACCTTATCAAGGTCCTGTGGGAACAAAACATCCAAAAACAAGATCTTGTAACCCCAAATAGTTCTTTGCTTCTCCCTCTGACCTCTAAGCCAAGAAGGCCACTTGTAATTGATCAGCTCGTACTCAAAACCGTATTTCTTTGACAAATGGGGCAAAAACTCTCTAAAAGTTGGAGACATGTAATTATCTATGAGCCAGAACTTCACCGTGTGGTCTGTATGCTTCATAACAGATCGTATCATGATGCTTAATAGCCTCTCGTAGAGATGACCAGATGCAACAGAGAAGATGTTTATGTCAGCCTGTGTTTTTCTATCCTTCGTGAACCAAGAGGAAAAGAAGCCACCATGGTGTTTCTCAACCTGCGAAGACCCAGAATCATTATCAGCTATCAGTGACTCTGACTCTCTTCCTGGCTTCTTTGCCACTCTTGGATAGATATGGAGACCGTCAAGATTTAGGATAGGGAGAACAACACTTTTCAAAGGAGAAGAGCCAATAGCTGAGGTGGAATCAACACTCAGTAAATCGTAAATGTCGGCAGACTTTCCCTGTTTGATTGTGAACTGCCACAAGCCCGGATTCGCCTTCAACTGTAGGTAACCTAAGTTCGTCATCACAGAAGTATCTGAACCCGGTATCTGAACAGCAAGCCCCGTTGGTGGTTCGTTCGACAAGGAATCGAACGCATTACCTTCAATGATAATATTCTGAAGTTCGTAGACACCCATAACTGGGCCTGACTGTGACAACAAAACATTATCAAGATCCGAGGTACTTTTTCTCGGAACCACGATCCATGATGGTGGAACGTCTAGATCAAGAGTAAAGAGAGTCTTCGAAGGCGTGTTATTGAAAGAAACAACTGAGTCTTCGTAGATGGTACCATTCAAAAATTCAACGGATGATTTGTAGTTGCCCTTATAGAATCTCTTTATTGGAATGTCCTCCAGGTTGGTCGCCGGAACCAGGATGATATCCATAGATACCATTTCCAAGTCTTTGAAAGTAGATATCAACGGAAGAAGTTTTTGGGAAGATTCTTGAATTGGATCAATAACAGCAAGGATATGAGCATCACTCTTGGATGAATCACCGAACGAAATAGAAAGATCAGTATTGATTCTCGAAAAATCAAATCTTGAAATGGTACCATGATTAAAGAGGCCACTTTCACCTTGGTAGGTTGTAGTAACTATACTCGATACCGATTCGAACCAGTCATGACGATCTGTAAAGTGCATACTAGTATCTCCCAAGCTCTTGCTCAATAAGTCCTGGACAACAGACAGTCTCATCTCAACTTCTCTCTCAACGAAGGTTCTCAAAATGTTAGAGCTCACCACTTCACCTGTGAGCTGAATATAACGACCGTTAAGGAGCAGAAATGAGTCTGAATTGATATTCATCGATGATAGTATATCCGAGATGCTAGAGGACACAGTTTCGTCGGGGCTCCCAAACTCGTCATTTGAGATGATTTGATTAAGGACCTCAAGTCCATGATCCACAGAATTGTGAAGAGCTTGGTGTAACCTTCCTAAGAACGAAACACCACTAGATGTGTGCAGCATCCTCACCTTAAGATCAATATCAACCACCTTCGACATCATGATGACTTCTCTCAGTTCTTTTAAAGTGTACTCTGAACTAAAGTCACCCGCAAGAGTCAGAGTAGCGAGGCGTGAGCCCGAATTTTTGGTGGAAAACTCAAATATAGCATGAGAATGATCATGGAGATGGAACAGATCATCTTTACTGATGGCTTTGTACTTGACATTTGTTTGTTCCATAGGGAAGAGCAAAGTGTTGCGGAAAGTAAGAGCATCTTCGAAGAACAATTTTGTGACCTCGACGAAGTTACTTGCAAGTTTCTGTTGAACAATCCCATAAATAAAATAAACGTCCTCTCCCACTTGTCTTGTCAGAGAGTAGGCCCAATTACTATCGAGGTCGTAGAACACGCCATTGACAACCATTACTGGATGCGCAACATCAAAGTTCTCCTTGAATGGTTCAACATATTTGGCAACATAATTCACTTCTGAAAGACTTTGAGCAGTTGCTTCATTCCTCAAGAGCTTTCTGATGTACTTCTTAGCCTTTTTCGGTCCCTCTGTCTCAAAAATATGATACAAGTTGTTAGCGAGAATTTTCCCTTTATCAGTCAGGTCCAATGGAATAATTCCAATTCTTTGAGCAATACCATTCGTAGCAATGGCACCAACAACATTGTTCACGATTTCCAAATGATCAATATTAGTCAAATCAATAGCAAAAACAAGAGTCTGGATATTTGTACGAGCAGCAGGGATCTGACCCATAGTAAATCTCCCAATGTAGCTGGAAACATCTTTCGGATAGTCGGAGTAAACAGCATCGGTCTCAACATCATTCAAGAACACAACTGGGTCCAGTTCATCAGTAGATATCAAATACCTCATCACGTTCTGTGAACGCGACTTATATAGAGACATTAAGGCAAACTTTTCTATCAAATGACGTGACTGGGCAGAATCAAGACCGAGTTCTGTCAAACTTTTTACAAAAGCAAGTTCTTTCTTGATCTCGTTGTAAAGACCAAAAACATTCTGGTCTTCATCACCGAGCATTTTACCATTCACAAAAATGCCAACTCCTTCCGGAGAAATACCTAGCCTTTGGTTGTATGAAATTTGAGAGATGAGTAGCTCGCTGATATTCTGGCCAACAAGATATGAGCTGTATTTCGGAAACTCCTCAAGAATGGTCAACAATTTCTGCAATCTTTCTTCGTGGTCTGTGAATCCATAAATATAGCTGGCAACTTGCAGGTCAAGATTTTTCATCTCATCCCTGTTAATTCCCTTGATGTCATCATCACGCGTTTCCAGGAAAGAGCCTGTTGATATATGTTCTTGGGCCAAGCTGGCGTTAGATCTTTTCTTGGTTTCTCTATCGTCAATAACAATATAGTCTGTTCTTTTCAGAGTCAAATCAATCCCATATCCTGTCAGAGGTTCCCTCTCTTTAGTGTTCTGTGGAATGTATCTTAGGACAAATCGAAGTTTTCCAGTAGCAGCGGAATCGTATAAATTGGAAACAAAACGGCCAAATTTTTCATCCTTGACATTTCCGTAGAGTACAAGAATAGGACCATGAGACCCAATAATCCTGTCGAAGGGAAGAAGTGGCTCATTGAAAGATGAGTCAGTCATCAAAGCGTACACGTCATCTGGGTTGCAATATATCATATCATTGAACTTCAACCACGTCGAGGACACCGAGCCGCACTTACCAGCAATCTTCTGTTCATATTTTGGAAGAACAGTATCATTGTAGTACTGGTAGTGTGCAATCACGCGTGGGCTGTAGTATTTGTTGGCTAATGGGATGTCAAATAGTGATCTTTCTGAAGGTGTGAGCATGGCAAACACCGACTCATAAATATGTTCATCTGACATTACCTCTACATCACCCTCTTCAGCTTCGTCACTTTCATCATCACACAGAGAGAATCCAACAATCTTCGAAAGAGTGCTGAGGTAGTACGATTCATTTTCACTGGACACAGTCTCTCTATAATATGTTAGTGTTTTCTTCAAGAAGATGTGTTGAGGTCGATGTACTTACAAAAGACGTAGTTCAAATGGAGGCTTTTCCCAATTCGCTTGCAGCTGAACACTGACTTGGCAGACAATGCTCCGTGCAAAAAAAGCAAGCAGAACCCCGATTAGCAACATCCGAGTGATTCTGGTGGTGGCCTGTTGTTGGTTTACGTGCAAAGTCACTAAACGTGGTGTTTTTTCGCCTCTTGCCCGATCGCGGGTGAATCATAGGACTAGGGCCAACTTGTAGCTTGTGAATGAACAGCAGACAAAAAAGCCTAAGCTAATCATTAAGACAACAATTTCAGTAGAGCATGCTGTTGTTTTTGTTCAATAAAAAAAAATCCCCCAATACTCCATCCAGGGCCTACGCAAATCTCCCCGGTCCCCACGCCCAACGTTTCACGCACTCTATGCATACACATGGCTTACTTCTACATCTCATCTCTACAGCAAAGTTGGGATATCAAACGAGATATCAATGCACTGCATTATTTGATATACCAGTGCTATCAAAACTGCACCATCGTTTACCGAGCTTTCCCCCATTGGATATTGCTTTTGTGGCGTTCGGGCCTGTCTACAAATCAAGGGGCTGCACCTACTTTGCCACAAAACCAATCTGCCACAAAAGCCATTTCTATATAAAAGAAGCGCATATCTCCAAATCAACTCTTGCTTTCCACCTTATGTGTCCTCACTCCTTTTTTGGCCATGTTGTCTTGGTTTTCTTGCACCTTCTTCTGAACCTTCCGCTCTTCCTTCACAAGGATGCCTCTTCCAACCAACCCACACACGCTACCGTCGCTCGTGTTCTACTTTCCTGTGTCTCCAAACATGATGTACGCTACTCCACAACTGATGCTCACTACTTGATACCTGTTGCACACACACACACATACACACACTTGCCCTTTCATTACCTACTCTCGCAACACCTGCCCATCCCCTACACATAAGAGTCACTCAACAAACACGCTTTTCTCTCTTCACGATCACTTGCCCAATACCCACCACTAATCATTCATTGTTTCATGATCAGGACTACGCACACAACACTGTGACATCATTCTTTTACACACAAGAGCCTCAATCTGCACCCCAGACTTCCTCCACGCACAAAATGCCAACAATGATCACCCACACCCCTGACGCTTGAAAGATCTCTACACCTATGTATACCCAGATACCCACACTTACAATCACAACAACAACCACGATACCACACTCATGGACAACCACACCCGCGCACAACCACAACAACTCACAACAACTCACAACAACTCACAACAACTCACAACACCACAACCACACACCCGCGCACACCGCACAACCGCGCACACCGCACAACCGCACAACAACACAACCGCACAACAGCACCACGCGCGCACAATACCACATAGCACCAAAACTGAATACTAACTAAATTAACGCGCGCGCGCGCACCCACAACAACACACAAACCTCCACTAACCGCATATCAGCCCAAACCCCACCAATAGGTAACAAATAGAGCCGCAGCCGCAGAACCAACCGTCACAACACAAAAACACCCCGCAATGCCACACAATACACAAAAACCAGCACCAACCACCTATCAACCAAAAACCCTCCCATACATAACAAATACCGTCAGATTCACCGAACAATCCACACCAACACAGAATTTCCCCCTACGACTTAACTTAGCTTATTTAGACACCAAAACACTCACTAGACACTCAGAACACCCACTAGACACCCACAACACCCACTAGACATCTCAAACCTAGTATAGCCTATATCTGCCACCCCCGACAACCAAACAAAGCCAATTCAGCACAATGAACTTCATCCACGCTGACACTCTCCCTACATCCAGAATCACTAGCGTCCACCTTCCATACCTCAGACCGCTACTTCTTTGAACCGTTTCTTCTTCTGTTTATTACTTTTCCCACGTTTCTTCTTTCAGGATTCTTTTTACACGTTTCTTCTTACAAATTTCTTTTTCCTTGTTTCTTATTCCAAGTTTCTTTTTACACGTTTCTTCTTCGAAATTTCTTTTCACTCGTTTCTTATTATGGATTTCTTTTTACAAATTTCTTTTTACCCGTTTCTTATTACACATTTCTTCTTCTTGCGCATTTCTTTTTAAACGAGTTTTCTTCAAACCTAGACGTACATTTATAGCTATAGGTCCAGTTTTCAACGACTATTCGCGAACAGCACACAAAAGGAAACGCAACATAGCACACTGTAGGTGTATACGGATCTAAGTGGAGGGCTTGACCAAGAATAGAGATGTTAGTGTATGTCAACCAGAGCGAGAAGCAATTGAGGTGGTGTTAAAAGCGTCATGTGATTAAGTGTAGCAGGTTTGTATGGTGTGCGGTTGTTTGGGTGGTAAAATGTATGAATGGGTGTGTCTGAGGGTTTATGGCTCTCCAGAGGTGTAGAGGAGCGTGTTTTATGTATGTAGGCTTTTTGTGGCATAGAAGTGTGTTTGTGGCGTACAGTTGTGCTTGGGTGTGGAGGATGCGTGCGCGCGCTTGTGTTGTATTGTGGTGGGCGTGCTTGTATTTGGGAGATTTTGGGGGATGTGTTGATTACGTAATCAATTTTAGTGTGCTTACGTAAGAACACCCGGACACCACTTAAATAGAATTGCGAATTGCGCCGCCCAACACAAACAACAAAGACCTACAAACTATAAACGACAAACACGCACTTTACTCTTATGTCCGGTCAAATCCGGACATCCCCTGGAAGATCCTCCCAAATCCGCCATCTCCTCCGCCAGCCCTGATGTGGGTATGGAGTTCGCGGCCGTGTTTGCGCGGGTTCGCCCTCCGCGCAGTTCAAATTTTAATGTGCGCGAAAATTACTGTTTTGGGACATGTAGCTTACAGCTTACAGGTTACAGGTGAGATGTGAGATCGCAGACAACAGGCTTTGAAGAACAATTGCTTACGCTCCTCAGTGGCTTTAAAGAAAGAATGAGGTTTTTGTCAATGCGTGCCCAACCTGTGAGAGAAGAGATGGAATTGTGATATTGTATAGCAAAGAGATCCCGTAATAGTGAGTGGCTGCAAGAGGAGAGCTAGGGAGGGAAGTAGAAACAATGATGTTGAGTAGCAGAGGGTTATTGAGGAATAAAATAGACGTCCTTAGGCTCTTGAGGGTGTTATATATTCGATAACTGCAGTCACAAACTGAGGAGTGGGCATGGAAGGAAGAGTTTTGCTAGTGTCATCAGCGATACCAGCTCACATGGTGCACTAAAACAAAATGCAAGAAGGTCACATAAGGAGACAGCTTTAACGCGTCACCAGCAACATATCATGGTGTCACAATCCGGTGAGAGACGTTGAATCGGTGGAAAAGGCACTGAGACTAGAAAGTGGCAGTGGTGGTGGTACAGGAGAAGGTGTCAATCCACGCCTTTTAATGTTGTTAGCCAAATATTTTGTTTTTGTGTCACTTCTGATTTTATGCAAGTTTTGGTTTTGTGTCATGATTTAGCTTCTGTAGCACATGGTCGATTCTCTCTCAAGATGATATGGCTTAGAAGCAAGCGCCTGTGTGACTCGAATGTTTCCGGTTAATATAGAGAGGAGGTGTAGAGGAAAACTCTTTGACACTTGGCGCACACATCGTGTTTGTCAAAGGTACGAAAATGATATCGTCCTTCCCAAATTGTTATCACTGAACCCAAATATATCAGTGGTGCTACTAGTTTCTAGCTATTGGTTGAATACTTTGGCTGGCTATACTCCTTGTGCTTTGACTCGGATAGAGCTCTTCCCACCCTCCGCTCTTCGTGATTTACTCTCCGCTCTCCTTTCGCCGCTGGCCTCCCTCCAGGGCCTACGGGAAAGAAATCAGAGCTTGAAACACCCGTTAACAACAAAGAAGCTCCCCTGGGTTTTATTCAATGCCTTCTTACACACTCAAATGAAGAGAGAGAGAGAGAGTGTGTGTGTGTGTGTGTTTCAATTATATGAACTTGAATTAAGTGAAATAATCAACGGCGCCATTCTTTCCTTTTTAGGCTGCATAGATTAGGGCGGTTGTCCGCCCATGATCGGAGAAGCCACAGTTTGCGCGCGTCGTTGGCTGAGTCGAAAATAGTGATAGCTGGAACGTACAAATCGACCTTCCCTCTACTCTCTCAAAAGGGTTATGTACCGCAAGCCCATTTTCTCCAAGACCTTTCTCCGTAAAATGGCTACAAAACTCCCATCCCATAACCCGTACTTCAATGCTTCCGGTAAGGACATCTGGTCCTTGATCAATGAGTCAGCTGCCGCCGCCGCCGCTAAGGGCGATAGGGAAATTATCAATCTCGGCCAAGGTTTCTTTTCCTACTCACCACCAGATTTTGCCATCCAGGCTGCAAAGGATGCACTCGATACTCCTTTGAACAACCAGTACGCTCATACCAAGGGTAAACCAAGTCTTCTCAATGCCTTGTCCAAGACATACACTGAGCGTTATGGTAGAGAGGTTGGAACCGACGGAATCTTGGTCACCACAGGTGCTAATGAGGCCCTGTTGACAATTTTAACGGGTTTCCTCGAGAAAGGCGATGAGGTTATTGTCTTTGAACCATTTTTTGACCAATACATTTCAAACATTGAGATTCCTGGCGGAAAGGTGGTGTATGTCCCTCTCCACCCACCAGCTGATATGTCCGAGCGTAATATAAAGGGTGAAGAGTGGGCCATTGATTTTGAAGAGCTTGAGGCAGCTATCTCTGACAAGACCAAATTTATTTTAATTAACACCCCGCATAACCCAATTGGTAAGATTTTCAACAGAGATGAACTCACTAAGATTGGTGAATTGGCAGTCAAGCACAACATCTTTATCATCTCTGATGAAGTGTACGAGAATCTCTACTACGGAGACGAATTCCCAAGAATTGCTACCCTCTCCCCAGAAATTGATGAAAGAACTTTCAGCATCTTTTCTGCTGGTAAATCCTTTGCTGCTACCGGTTGGAGAATTGGTTGGATTATTGGTAACCCAGAGTTGATCAAGTATGCTTCCTTGGCTCACACCAGAATCTGTTTCTCCACTCCAGCACCTTTGCAGGAGGCCTGTGCTACTTCTTTAGAAGCTGCTGCAAGTAACGGCTACTTTGAGAAGACACGTGAATTGTACCGTAAAAAGTATGAGATCTTTACCAAGGTTTTTGATGAACTTGGTATGTCATACACCATTGCCGACGGTGCTTACTACCTGTTGGTTGATTTCTCCAAGGTCAAGATTCCAGAAGACTATGTCTACCCAGAGGAATTCCAGAACCGTGCCAAAGACTTCAAGACTGCTTACTGGTTGATTAGCGAGTTGGGTGTTGTCACCATCCCACCAACCGAGTTTTATATCAAGGAGCACGAACACGTGGCCGAGAACCTTCTTCGTTTCGCCCTCTGTAAGGACGATGAGGTTTTGGAAAAGGCTGTTGTTAGATTGAGAGAATTGAAGAAGTACATTGCTTGATTACTGTGGAACGGATGTTTTTGTTCTCCTTCAGAGATTGAAGTTCGCATGTCTACTAGATAATAAACTTTTAAGATACATCGTAAACTTGGATCATGGTAGTCGATTAGAAGAATAGCAATGCTGACAGATTCGTATTCATTTCTTTTTTTTGTTGACAAAAGAAGAAGTCTTTCCTTGAGGTACTCTCTGTTGTTTCTTAGCAGGTCTTGGCCCCTCAGACTCTTTAGCATATGGGTCAAACTGGTTAGATTTTCTCTTTTTTTCTTCCTTCTTCGTGAGTTGTGGTTTGGACATAACATTTGAAGCAGACGTGTAATCAAATGCCTCGCCATTCTGTTGGATCTTCTTCCCTTTACTTCCACTGTTCACAATCTTTGCTTTCTTCTTCAAAACGATAATGTCCTCAGTGGCATCGAACATTCCTGGAGTTGACTGTGGGACTGTCTGTTCAGCGACGGTAGTGGTAACTGCAGATACCTTTTCAAGTTCTTCTTGATTGAACTCACCTTCCATATCAAATTTCAAATTGAAAGAAACATTGACAGATGAAAGACGTTCATCGACCATCTTCTTACGCTCAATCAACTCTGAGGGGATGTCGGTAGCACTTGCAGTTGTGAAAATACCAGGTACCTTGAGCATTGATGAGTTCAGTAGAAGGGAATTCGTAGATAGAAGCTTTGGTCCGTTATAATCATTTCTCAGTTCTTCGTAAATCGCTTCTGTTCTCTCCACATCTTCGAATGTCATTCCTTCTGCTTTCTTGGCGTCATTTGTTGCATCGTTGTAGAGCTGGAAATCTTCCCTTTCCATGTCCTTTAGGGACTTTGAGATCAGATCCGCAATTGTTTTGCAGTTTTTGCGAACATAATCAGTAATAGCATTACTAGAAGCAAGAACACCGGCTGCATCGGTTGGAGCAAGCTGAGCCAGTGAAACAAGAAGTTGATTAGGCATAATAAATCTAGGAGACTCGTCTTCAGCGCGTGCAAGTCTATCTCTCCAAAGGTACAATTCTTCAACAATTTTGGATCTCGAAATAGGCAGATTGTACTGGTAAATGAGACGTTTCCAAGGATCATCTTTCTCAATTGGTGAATATGTGTCTGGCTGATTGATGAGTGGCCTGAATGTGGCATATTCAAAGCGTCTGACAGCAACATTTCTGGAATCAAAAAGAACTTTATCCAATTTTTGTGCATCAATGAGTGAATTTTTGAGTTCATCAAAGATATAAAGTAGGAAATGCGTATCCGATCTTGCATATGCTCTCATTGGTTTCGTGAGCGGACGAATTCTCCAATCAGCCAATTGGTATTTCTTTGATGTTTTGAAATGAGCAAATCTCTCTAAAAGATAAGCAAGACTGTGCTTTGGAAAACCAAGTTGTTTAGAAGCGTGATATGTATCGAATAAACTCACGACGTAAAGTCCTAAATCCCTTTGTAACCAGATAATGTCCATGAATGCACCGTGGAATACTTTGGTGATTTGAGGATTAGTGAAGATGATGTTGAGAATATGAAGTTCATGACGGAGAGCAAGTGTATCAATGAGCCAATCTTGATCCCTTGTGCTAATTTGCATCAAACAAACGATTCCGTAGTATGATCTGTAGTCATGGTGCTCAAGATCAACAGCTATCTCTGTAGCATTCTTCAAATCTTCGGTCATTTTCTGAAGCACATCCAGAGTATCGACCCAAATGGCATCTGTATTTTCCCAGTCTCTGAATTTCTGGGGTTCAGATTTCTCCAGGATCAAAGGGTTGTAGACCTGTTGCATAATTTCCTTTTCATACGGTTGAGGATAGTGAGCTGGAACCTTATCTTGTGGCTCTGTGAGTTGAAGACACTCCTCGAGTGGGACGAGTGCATATGGCTTCGTTGGGAGAAGCGGTTTGAAGGGGTGAGACTCCGAATTGTCAACTGGGACAGCAAACCTCTTCTGTGGCTTTTCAAGTCTTGTTGGTGTTTGCGAGTTTGCAGATATCGATGTCGAATCATCAAGATATGTGTACAAAGGCTGGTTTCCATCTTGCTTGCTCTTACCCTTTCTGATCTGGTCAAAGGCGAGGTCAGATCTCTCCAGAAAAGTATCAATGAGATTACTGACGGAGGACCATGAATCTCTGACGGTCTTATCTTCGATCTCTTGTGTCTCGGATGACTCAACCGAAGAGACAAGGGTATTAATGAGCTGGAGAAGGCTATCCGAGGCTCTCGAGCTGGAGGATGCGATACCCTGGTCTAGACTCTTGTAGAAATTGACGTCATTCGATGCGAGTCCAGATGCAGCTCTAATAACTGGAGCCAGCTTAGGGAAGACCGATTTAACTGCAGAGGATGGTACCTCTGACATTCTTGCAAACGATAACAGTGCAGAGTTCGTTGTGGTGTGGAGACACACTGCTCTGTAAATTTTTTTTTTAAGGAATTAGCGATGAGGCTTCCGCGAAACTGTGCTCGATTTAAACTGACACCCCAAAGCAATAAGGCCTGGCACTCCTCTAGACGACCGTGGAGAAAAATAAATAAAAAGGCCCTCCCATAATGCTTTCGTTTAGTAATCTTTCCAGACTATCCATGGCACATCCTATGAGGGCTTCAGTCTCTCATCACCTCTCTCCACTTCTTGCCCGCTCATACTCTCTCAAAAAGGACGATTTTGCCTTCACCCCAGGTCCTCCAAAGCTTCCAAAGGAGGATCAAGAGGAGTTTGAGGAGCTCCAAAAGATCGCTAACTCACAGGCAGCCATCGAGGAGTACAATGCATCACTAACTGATGAGGTGGATCCAGCTGCTGCCCCATATCTCGGAAAAGCTGGTATCGACATCGGCACCTTCTCCCCAGAGTTCTTCAAGACCATCCCAGAGTTTGAGGGAGATGTCAATCCAAAAACCGGTGAAGTTGGTGGTCCAAAGCAGGATCCTCTGAGACACGGTGACTATTCTTTCAACGGACGAGTGACAGACTTCTGAGCACGCACGCAGCAATTAACTACTACGTCATTCAACCATTCACCCATTTTAAAAAGATGTATGTACCTTATATTACTCACTTCAGATTCTTGCCTGTTTCATACGTTGGTCAAGCTCTTCAAGGTTAGCTTCAAGGCTCTGGGATGTCTTCTCCACAATTTCACGACCTTCATTCATAATCTCATTGATCACTTCCCACTCGGAAAACTCACCCATAGACTTTGATTCAGCAGCGGCCTTTGTATCAATCTCTGACTTGATATAGCGAAGTTGCTCTTTCAATACCATGTTCTTTTTAGCAAACTTATTGAATGTAACAGCAGTCTTCTGGATCTCTTTAAACCAAGTCTTCTCGGAAACACTCAACGGAATGTCGACGTCACGTTGAAGCTTATCAGCTAATCTTTGGAATCGTTTCGATATCTCCTCCTGTTTTTCCACTGCGGACTTGATCTGGCTTGAGCTATCAACAAACTTATCGTTGATGCTCCGCTGTCTTTTGATCAGGTCAGATGCCAGTTCGATCTGTCTGTCGAGTTCCGACTTCTGATGTCCAATCCTGTAATTGATAGCTAAACCAATCTTGTGTAGAGGGATCAAGTTTTTCAGGATCTGTGAAGAAACATCGTTTAAATCACGCAAAGAGTTCTCATCTATAGTGATCACATTTGACTTGTTTTGAGGTGGGGCAACCCGCAAGTTCTTGGCCTCTTCGATGAGCCTCTCAATCTCGATAAATGGTGCACCCAACTTTGTCGCTGGTGGTACCGGTTCTCCGTCTGCACTATCTGTCTCTCTCTTGGTAGATTGATCATCATCCTGGAACACATCAAAAGTTTCACTGGTAGCAATACACTCGAGTTTCTCACCAAACTCACTAGTCAAAAGGATGGCGCCTTCATAGAGCTCACCATCTGAGAGTGTCTTCAGTTGACGGAGAACAGTGGATGTGGGATTTGACTCGAGTGACAATGAAGAATCACCTGTGATACACACATCCTTGAAAAAGTTTTCCCACCGCGTGAGATCCACCTCAAAAATATCTGGTCCTCTCTGGAGAAGAAGTCTGGTGTCGTTGATTGTGGCAAGTTGACATGCAGCCTTCCGTGTGGATGCCTTGAAGTCCAAAAGAGACAGAGCGAGACTCTCTGTCGATGCGTCATCATTGAGCTCGTCCATTGCGTAATACTCGTCAAATTCTGTATCCTGAAACTTCATGATGTGTTTCGAATCTGGAAGAAGGATTGCAAATCCATCTTGATTGAATGAGACACCGATGAGAGACATTGGCCCACATTGAATATTTGCAATACTCAACGCTGAGTTGTCGTATAATGTATCTGGGTATGGCTGTATGGCAAATGGTCCCTGAATGGAAAACTCGCCCGCATTCTCCGGTTTCAAAATACAAAGCTCTGTTGAACCTCTATATTCCTTTTGCGCTGTTGATATTTGTCCCCAAATTGACTTGACAAATTTCAATTGGCCAACAACTTGTTTTTTACGAACAACGTCTGGCCCATCAACAATGCTGTTTGTGAGAAGAACAGTTTCATTGAGCAAGTCTTCGACGGACTCCTTGCCGACAGCAAGTGTGTGTGGGAGAAATGGGTAGATAGAGAAAACGTCACCATCACTGCTTAAAATGTAGAGCGTGAGAGAGCCGGAAAGAGACTCAGCTGAGCCGAATGTCATTGATACAGGATCACTGATGGAGTTGGCAACAAGACCAACCTGACGATGAGATGGTGATCTGAGATCATATTGTGCCTCTGGCACGTCTGCAGATGTACTGATATCAAATGTGCGAATAACGCCGTCAGATGTGAGGACAACGAGATTTGAGTCGAAGCGTGCAGTTTTGTTCCACTTGATCTGTCTTATTGACTTACCATTGAACATCGAAGGTGCAACTTTAAATGCCTTGACTTTGATGAGTGTTTCTGTAGAGTCCATGAAGTTGGTAGATGGGAGAGTAGTCACGGTAATGTGAGAGTCGTTGTAGACGGCCAAGAGAGTACCAGAGCTGTTCATAACAACACCATGGATCTCAAAGTCAATTTGAGGAGCATCTAGAAGCTTGTATGAGGATGATTGGGAAATTTTAGAGCATCTGATTGTTGAACGGTGGCCAAAGAAGAGCTCGTCGAAGCCTCTGAGAGCGATCTTTGAGTGACGGATGTCTGCAAAAGAACTCCCCGGGTCTGCAACGTCCTGCGACCGCCTTGTGAAAATTTTCTGCTCATGTACTTTCTCCAGAATCCCCATTGTAGTAGCCGGTGATATGAACGAGTTACGGTGGAATTTGGTGAACAGAAGAAGTTTGTTTATGTTTTGGTTTGTGGTGCTGATTTTTTTCTAGGCTCGAGATCGGGCCGCGAACAAACCAAGCTGGCTAGGAGCGAGCGAGAGCGGGTTCAAGAAACGCTACGATCAGGCAGAGAGAGATCTCCTGGAATTTGTATGTCATAAGTCAAATTGAGGTTCATTAAATATATACATGTCGAGTGGGTGCCTTTTTAAATTAGCGCTCACTTCATCTGGCTCATAAAGTTGTTCATCTTGATATTCTTCTTGTTTCTGGCTCTCATCTCCTTCTTAGCCTTCTTAGCAGGATCAGCATCCAGTTTAGCCTGTTGGGCCTTGGAATCTAACACTGTCCACAGCCACTCTGGATATTCTGAATCCTCGAGCGCAACAGGCTCTTGTCCAGACTTCTTGACCTTAAGGTTGAGAACAGTACCAGCTGGGCATGACGATTTGATGGATGGACGAGTGGCCTCCTTAGCTGTTCCTTCGGCGTTTCGCAGCACAGCAGATGTGAACAGCGTTCTTCTTGCAACGTTGACTGCTATTGTGCTTCTTCTGATGGCAAACATTGTGTTATATTGGACGGATACGACGACGTTCTAACTAAGCTACAAGCTAATACTTCATTTTCAAGAAAAAAAAAAACCACAATGCCCGATGCCTGGGTAACACCCGAACACCACGTCGTGTGGCCTCGTGGCTCGTGGCCACGGCCTCTAATTAAGAATTACGGTTTGCTCATATCTATATATATATGCAACTTGTATTAGAATTTTCAAACATTTAGAGAATGGTGACAACACCGAGAATGAAAAGCTCAACAACGGAATTCATAAAGAAGTTCCAAACAAGCGTATAAAGTACTTTTGGACTGAACACTGTCCAGATGAAGAGGTGGTATCTCTGTGTGTAACAACTCACGAGAACCAAAAGTGTTGTAGTACTGTAAAACATACTGTTCACCAGCCATCTAACCTTCATAGCTTCGTACTTGGAAGAGCCCAACTTGGCTTCACTTTCAAATACAATTGGTAAAGCAGCGAAGGCCCAATATACGGGACCAGCAAAATTTGATAAGAAAGTCAAGACACCAACTGCAACAATGTTGTAACTTTTGACACCGTTGTAAGCATTAGACAGATCTATTGTGTTCAATGAATTAGTTTGACCTGTGCTGAAGAAAGTGAGGTTTTGAAGAACTATCAATACAAACGTCAAAAGAGCCGTTTTCTTCAATGGATCCAATTTGAGAGACTCAAAGACATGACCTATCTGTGTTTTCAGGCCCGAGAGCACAAGGAAAATGCCGATATTTGACGAAGAAGTCTGCATGATGAGTGTAAAAGCAACCAGATTGTGAATATCCGTCATTAGCCAGAAAGACTGTTTCATGAAGATTTGAGTACAAACTCTAAGGACGAAAGCACCACTAAGGATCACAAAAATCATTCTTGCAGTGTCAACAAGGGAATCCTGTGCACTCGTAGAATTCAGCATGGACATGGTCCAGGCGACAAAATTGATTAGTTGGGTTGGAATGGCTTCACGGTTGGCAATAGCAAAAAGAAGCTTGTAAGTAAACATCGAAACCGAAAGAGTGAAAGTCACCACGAATGATATCATAGGACTCAGCTTAGAGAAGCCACCGTTATTGATACCGAAAGCATATGAAGACATAGTAGCAAACACAAGTAGCCACTTCAGCATAGTGTGCTTATCAAGATATTCCGCAACAGTATCACCAATAAACTTTTGACCACTGTTGTTCCAACCTCTTAAAATGCGGATCATTATGAGAATCATAGGCAAGTTGACGGGTCTTTTATAACAAAAAATCACGGCACAAAGAGTGGCAATCCACCACCAGATCTGATGCTCCTCTTCGATGAGACTGCTTCCAAACACTGTGGAGCCATAAACTAGAGTTAGTCCAAACAAGACATATGCAACTGTACCAAGTTCAACCTTCAAGGCGACCAAGTTCACAACGAAAACAACTGTGAGTACAATGAGGGCGATATGGATAGATTCCAAGTCATAATTGGTGGCAGCTCTAGTAAGCTTTGATTGTGAACTTAAAAGGTATTCGTAGACAGTCTCCTCAAGGTCATCTGCTGTGAGCGCTGTTTTCTCAAAGTCGTTATAGTGAAGAACATTTTCAGTCAAGACACCAGTTCTCTCGAAATTAGGCCATAGAGGCAAGAAATCTCTGATAATGACACCTAAACTGTTCTTTGGGATCGGAATGTGAAGAAGGGAGCAAAGAGTTGGAACTAAATCGATCTGTTGTATCTTTTTGTAGTAGGTGTAGTCCTCATTGTATGTAAGTGGAGATTCAACACCATCACCAAGAGCCTGGAACTTTTTAGAGACAAAAACAAGAGCAGCAGATGTCTCACCAGCGGAAGAGCCACCATGGTTACCAATCTCATTCATACCGTGGTCACCAAGAAGAACTAGAAGTGTGTCCTCGTTGAGAGAATTGTAAATGCGTTCCACAATATCATCCATCTCTTTCTGTTTACCTGCCATGAACGGAGACTCTGGCCCACCCTTATGACCAATATGATCGAGACCCAAATAGTGTAGAATCAAGCAATCCCATTCTTGAGCGGATAGTTCTCTATCAAGATGACGTGTGACATTGTTATCAACCTCTGTAAAATCCGATACAAAGAAACTGTTAGTTCCCTCGCTCACATCAAAGATTCCTGGAAAGAGTTTGATCCATGTGTCATCACCAAACATATGTATACGTTTGTTTGCAATCTTGAGCTGTTGAAGCCAGCTGTCCTGACTCCCAAGGGTTGATGAGGTGTCTTCTTCAACGACATTGAGCACCGCATCCAAAAAATTTGGTGTGGACCCTGTCGTGATACCTTTAAGACGTGGTAACGTCACCGTTGGTGGGTTGGAAAATGCAGTGAACCCCAATGCGGAACCATCTCGCAGCAGGCTGTGAACAAATGGCATAGATGACCTCTCAGAGAAGACAAAATCACTTCGAAGGGCATCGACAACCATTACAACGGCCTTGTTGAACTGCGGTTTGAAAGACGCGTTGTCGTGGAACTGTCCATGGCCTGCTAACACGACTTTCGAAGGGAAGAATCCTTTGCAGAATAGCAGAACACCTATTAGATGCACCAGCAGCAGAAATAGAGACCGGGCAAACCACATCTATATATTGGTCCAAACGATGGTGCGAGAAGAGGAGGAAGAAGAATAAAGGCTATTGTTTTTGTCTCCACGAGAGCTTTTCAGCACATGTCTCGAGGCATGCAGATTCGCGGAGATCTATAAATCTGCAGCTTCATTCCTTCCTATTTATAAGGTTGGGACACACACCTACAAATGACTCTCAAGGTCTTTCTTTAGTGTTAAGAAAAAAGTCATGGATGTATATATGCAATTATTCGTAGCGCAAGGGAAACAAAAAAACAATATAACTAGCAGAGAAACTTAAAGGATAAAACCAAACTCCAACCCAAAGATTGTGGGGACACAAAACATGCACCGACAAAATGACAGTTAAAAAGAGAAACAAAATAAGAACGAAAGATGCAAAGGATGGCTGCCACGCTTACTGGAGAAGTTGATCTCTGTAGTGGGGCTGGTTGTTGATGAACTTAGCAGCTCTTCTATCGTCTCTGTCCTGGTGGTGTTTCTCGTTCTTCCAGATTCTCTTCTGCTCTAAGAGAGCTTGTCTATCATAAACAGCAGTCAGGTGTCTAGATTCGGCAGCAATCACAGTTCCCTGTCCCTCACTTAACACCGTTTCTGGCTTCAAGTTTTGACGGTAATATCTGGCAAGAGCACGGTGACCAACCTTGATACCAGTTGGCAAGTGTAACTCAACACCGTCAGAATATGAGACCTGTTGTGGAAGGACTTCATCTTCTTCATCTTCTTCATCGGAGCCGACAACAGATCCTTCATCTTCCCACTCACCATCATCATCTCCAGCAGCAGCGTCAAGATCCTTGTAAGTCGAACTGAAATCGTAGAACTCGGAGATTTCAAGTCTTTCATCCTCGCTCTCGTATGGAATTCTGCTGTGTTTCTTAGAAAGCATGTGAGCTCTCACAGCTTCCAAAGATCTGAACTCATAGTTACAGACAATACAGACGTTACCAACGCCAATCTTCTCTGACATATACTTGACGAGGCCCTCCTTATCCACAAGGTACTTCTGTTCTGGTATGTAGAAACCATGACGCTTAGCCATGTGTGTACAGCAAGCTTCAAAGTAAGGGTATTTCTTGTTACAGAACAGACACACCTCTGGAGCAATCTCAACCTTGTTCTGAAGTTTCTCCTCAACCATCTTCTCAATCTCTTCGTCTTCTGTAAGCTCCTTTGATTGTTCAGTCTCGTTCACTTGAGCAAGTACCTCTTTCTCTGGAAGCTCTGCTACTGGAGACTCTTCGATATTCAACTTCTCGACACCTTCAGTGACCTCATTTGCTTCCTTACTAACCGGAATTTCTCCGTTTTGCATGGACTTCAACATACTCTGTTTAGCAATTTCTAAAAGCTGTCTCTTCTTCTCCAACAGAGCTTCTTTCTCTCTTCTTCTCTGTTCTTTCTTAGTCACCTGTTTCTCCTTAGTCGTAGATGCTTTCTCTGTTTCATCAGTCTCTGCTTGTGCCATTTTTTGGACCTTTTCATTGAATAATGTTTCTTCGATTGCAGGAAGACCTGCGACTCTTCTCTTCAGGTTATATCTGTGCCAGTCGGACTTCATGTGAGTTCTCTGATCCTCTGGAAGAGGAAACTGAAGCGAGCATGTGTTACAGGTATAGAGCATTGTAGATATGTTGGTATATTTGAGCTCTCAGCTTTTGTTGTGCAAGCTTTCAAAGAAAATTGAAATTGACTTAGATAGCTAAGGAGCTAGCCTGCCTTTGAAATTTTTTTTTAAAACCTCATCTCCGCGCGCTCATAACCATACCGCCTTACCTCGAAATGGTTTGGCCACGAACTACGAAACCCCAACAACCTCGATTATCTTCTTCCAATGCAAATTACTACCAGAATTTGTGATAACACATCTCGCGATCATTCTAAGGATTAACTTTTTATTATACAATCACACCATATAGGCCCTTAATCACTGTTTTTTCTCAACTGGTCAAGATCATCAGGCTCTTCCGAGTCCTCTCTGGTCTCGGTAGCCTCATATGTGACTGAATCATGTTTGTGTCTCAATGTGTTTCTCTTGTTCAACTCAGCCACAGTTGGTTCTCTTATACGAACGCTGATCTCATCCAAGTCCCCCTGTTCTAAAAGTTCTCTGTGAGACTCCTGAATCTTGCGCTTCTTCAGCTCAGCTCTCTCCGAGATAGGATTGTAGTAAACCACGCCATTGACCTGGTCAAATCTGAGTGCAATCTCCTGGATTTCATCACTTGTACGTGTCAATTTGAGGTCGAAGTCACTCTTCTTTACGTACTTATATCTCTCACTTTCCTGATCAACGTCCTTAGGAATGTTTTCATTCAAATCATCGAGTGTTCTCTTCACGCTCTTGGAAGAATCTTCATCAGTAGTATAGAAAGACATCCAATTGATATCTTCCAATCTCATCTTTCTGAAAAGTGCAGTTCTATACTCTGAATCACTTACACCAGATATGCTGTTAGTGGAAACCTTGATGGTGGCAAACTTCTGGTCCATTCTGGAGATGTCTGGAAGAAGTGACCAAACTCTCTTTGCTTTCAAATTCTTCTTCAATGGGTGTTTGAGCAAAGATGGGTCCTTGAGAGTCTTTGTAGAACTTTCGAAGGTGGCTTCAATCGAACGCAACTGACCGACTGGACTGTCCTCTTCAACTTGAGATGAAGGGGTTGCTGATCTTGATGTTTGTGCTGATGCGGCAGTCACCTTTGTAGAGCCAATGTATTCTGTTCTTCTCAAAAAAGAGACTGCTGGCTGATTTTTGACAATTCTGTCAACTTGTGGATCTCTCAAAAGAACACGATCAGCCGGGTGTAGTCTTGTTTCTTCCTTAAATGTATGATTTGGATCAAAGAGAGCAGGAATAGTGGCAAGGTCGATGGGAAGGCCTAAATCGTTGTCAAGAGAAATGATATTGTTACCATTTTCTTTACGGAAAAGAGTAGATAACACACTTGACGAGCGTACGCCTTCTTCCTTCTTGCCGTCATATTTCAGAAGCTTTGGCGGAAGAAGCGGTGGTGGAAGGTCATTCTGGTACCTCACTTTAGCAATGTAATCCTGACTTTTCGACATAATGCTGTGTGTGGTTAACAAAAGTGATGTTTGAAGGATAGTTCATATATGGTGCTGTTTGTTCTCGTCGCCAGTCTGCTCAAGCGCGGTTTCGTCGTTTCTTCAGAGTTCGCGAAACGGCTTGGAAAAATATCCAAAACTACCCAAACGGGAAATCAACTTCGAGGGGGAAAGGGTGGGAGAGAAAAATGCGTTCATTATTTATTCGTTATCATCTAGAATATTAAGCATATCACGGTAGCCTTTTCTGGTTCTTTTTCTAGTATCTACCACCGTAGATCCTGGTTTTGAGATCGTGGCAGACCCGACACTCTCCTGAGGTTGTTCGTTATTCAACAAGCTTCTCAATTTGTCACTGAGTTGAGTTCCTCCATATCCAATTTGTGTGGACTGGACACCTGAATCGTCATCATTAAGCGATGGGATGTCTCCTGAATTAAGGTCGGCACTCTCTAATTGGGTCACTGGTGCCCTTCCAACTAGTCTCCCCCATTTATCATTTCTCTTATTTCTAATTGGAGAGGGAAGTTTGGGAAGTGAAGATGATGAATCTGTCTTCTTGAGATTTGTCTGCTTCTCTGAAGAACTCAGAGTCAAGTCCCTCAAATGTGGTTTCAAGTCAGCAAGCTTGGGGCAATGAATACAACAATCACGCCCGTTGATGTTGAAGACGAATCCATTATAGAAAGAGTCAAAGAGGAAAGTGATCGTGAGAATAGGGATAAAGTGCTTTCTGGCAAATGTGAGTTTGCTTCTCGTAGACTGGATGCTAGTTTGTGAGACTGTCTTCTTAAAATTGTCATCAAAAAGTGAAGGATATTTTTTGGTAAGATGCTCACCAGTTTTAGCTCTTAATAAATCGTAGTTCACGATGAGAATGTCTCGGGAATCCGTCAGGTACTGGTGCAATGTAAATCCTAAAAGGGCAAGCATTTTCTCAATATGAAGGAGCTCAATTCCTTGAAAACCTGTGATACATACGTTCATCTCTGGAGCATTGATGAGTGGTTGATAAAATGGCTTACCCCATGTATCAAGTCTGAGTTGACGATAATGAAGACATCTCTCTATGAAAAATTCCGTAAGAATCTCCGTACTTGTGAGCTCAAAGAAGTGAGATGGTATATCTGTAGTTGGGAAATTCGATGGAATGATGATATAAGTAGGTGGGTCCTCTGAG
Organism: Petasospora amylophila; assembly: GCA_030557155.1. Taxonomy (NCBI): domain Eukaryota; kingdom Fungi; phylum Ascomycota; class Saccharomycetes; order Phaffomycetales; family Wickerhamomycetaceae; genus Petasospora; species Petasospora amylophila. The sequence goes on along the minus strand of JAKTVK010000017.1, from coordinate 7,562 downwards.
TCAAGTGTATCTCTCACTTCTCCACTGTGTGATTGGATGGTCTTGGTGAGTGTTCTGGCCCTGTCATCTCCAAAGTACTCAATTTTGAAACTCCTACCAGCAAACAACTTAGAATTGATTTCAACGGCAATAAATTTCAGTTTCTTTCGCTTGTTCTGGTTGAGTTTGTCCAAATCGACATTCTCTTTCTCTTTATCCTCCTCTTCCGGTTCCTTCCAATCATCATCCCGACTTCTCGCCATTGATGCCTGTCTCTTGGCATCCTCCATGATAGATTTCCAGATCTCCGGCTTCTTTTTGATTTGCTCTTCTTCATCTGCAACGATTTTCTTTCTTTTCCTCTTACGGAGATCATCCCAAACCAGACATGAGCCTTCTCCAATTTTTGAAACGTCTTCAACTTTATCAATATTGTAGAAGTCTGGAGCCAATGCAGCTTTTCTTTTCATTGAATGTAATATCCATAATGGATGTATGCTTGGGATTCCCCATTTTTTAGAGGATACGTATCTTTTGCCACTTTTTTCGTTGGTGATGACAAGGGTGCTTGATTGTGTAAGGGAATCTGAAACCTCGCCACCATTGTCTTGAATGATCTTAATTAGTTCGAACTTATTAGCGGCATCAAAATGTTGGTCTGTGTTGACTCTTGAAAGACATATCTTGAATCCTTCAAAGATTGGCATGGTATATCTGTCTATTTTTAAGACATCTGGATCTTTTTTGTCAAGATTATCGATCCATTTGGAGTGTATTGTGAAGATGGCATCCGGTTTGATGAACTTAACATCCGATCTATTCCGTACTGAGAACCTGTATTTTTCGGTATTTCGATCACCAACAATCAGCACTGTAACATCCGACATGAGATTACTAGAATGTGAACCACCCATGGCTTTGATCTTGGACGCGATGTCAGACTTGTTAAAAGGTTAGTTGTAAATGAGTTGCTAGAGGTGTCAATAGACTTACCCTCATGTCACTGGATATGGAGGTGGAGCAGAACTTCAGATCAGCAAAAGGTCGTGACATTGTTGCATTCTCTTTATGGCGCAGATTGGAGCTTCTCAAGTGTGGGCCATAAGTGGAGGTTGATTCATGATCATGATGGTTATACACGCGAAACGCCAAACGAAATGACGCGCTTCCCAATGAGGAAATTATCAGTAACGTGATCTCCGCGGTATTTGCACGTGACTTTAGCTACATAAAGGTATTTGTATGCGCATATATACAACGGTTTTTCCTTTACTATTGCTATCATTAAAGAGGAAAAAATAGGCTCTAGTCATTTGACAGTTGCTTTATACATGGCGTCACTGTGCACTTTGCTTCCGGAGGTATAAAAGTAAAACGTTATTCCATAATCTCTACTAGTGTCGATGCCGGGGCTCTCAGAATCACGAACAGAGACACCGTTTGCGCATGCCGGTCTATCTGGGCTTTTGTGTAACATGAACTTGATGAAGGTCTGCGAGATATTTCGACCCGAATCATGTACTGATGCAAGGTCTCATTAAATATTAAAGCTCAAATAAACTCTAGCGTGTGTTGTTTTCCTTGATTGGCCAAAGGCTATGTAATTGGGAATGGAGGGATGATCGTGCCACACTACGAAGTATTCATGTGTGTGCTGCGTGGGGCAGAGTCTGGGGAAAAAAAAGGAGAGAAACCGCTCAGAACAATTGCAGTAATAACAAATAGTGGAAAACACCGCTGCGTGGGGTATGAGTCATGCGACTCGTGAGTAGATCAAATGCAAAATATATGTGAGTTGTACCTTGCGGGATGCTCGATTTCTTGCGCTTTCTATGGTCACATGGCACAACCAGTCGGGGCAGCGGAAAAAACGCTTATTGTGTACTATGTCTGTGCGGCTCGCGGAGTCAGTGGAAACCCCCCTAGCCGGAACCTTTACCTGACGACGCAGGCGTGCTTTGTAAAGAGAACGACAAACTCCGGGATCGGTATAGTGTCTAGGTGTCATTGGCCAATTGGAAAACGGCCGTTGTGTTCGTGTGATTTCGACTCACCTGTCAGAATTTTATGTTGTTATGATTCTTGTTTTTTTTTTCTGGGGTATGCGTGCGCGGCTACCGAGGCACAGGAGTCAGCACTCCGGGGATATGACTACAGAAGAAAACAAGTCACCATAAAGAATCATTGAGTCCTGCTAATAACGTAATGATATCAAGAGATGCTTGAAATAGCATGAGGCTTCATTTTCCAACAGTGTAGAAAATCTCACGGCCCCCTTTTTTTTTCTCCCCACGCGTGCGATCGGTAGCAAGCTCCGGGGCCGATACGGGAGAGCTGGTAACTCCGAGGCAGAACCATGTCCCAAATCCACAACCTGTGCACTTGCGCTGGCGATCCGGGGAACCGGCCAATCAGGGAGCTGGAAACAGCCGTTTAGGCTTGACGTTGTTGCCCTGTCCCAAATTGTGGAGTCACTAGGCTGCAGGTTGTTTCTATCGCTCTTCATTAGCAGCCGGCTGGGGCCGGGATCTTACACTGTATTGGTTATAAAGACTCGTCAACCCGCCCCCAGCCTAGACCTCCCCCTTCGTTAAAGGGGTTGGGAAAAAAACTGACGCCCTACTACTACTACTACTACTACTACTACTACTACTACTACTACTACTACTACTCTGTACACAATGAAGGTAAAGAAGGAAGAGCCGCAGGACCAGAACAAGCTCATCAAATCATCCGGCAATGGCGGTCTCACCAGAACCTCCCAGGCTTGTGACCGTTGCAGAATCAAAAAGATCAAGTGCGACGGTAAGATCCCAAGTTGTACGAATTGCCTCAACATCGGTTACAATTGCCAAACCAGTGACAAGCTTACAAGAAGGGCCTTCCCTCGTGGTTACACAGAAAACCTGGAGAAAAATCTCATTGACCTTCAGAACGAGAATGCAAAGCTCATCACTGAAATGGATCTCCTCAAGCAACAATTGAGACAAACACAAGGTCTCGCCAACGGTTCTGATCAGGCTCAGCAGCCAAACACCAGTCCAACGCTTTCAGTAACTACTACCCCGTCGCTCATCATCCCATCCAACGACTCTGAGTATCACACTCATGTCAAGAGAGAATCTATTGCCTCCATCCCATCTGTGGGGAGAAGTAACTCCGATTGTGGCGTTTCCCCTTCCGATAACTTTGAAAGCATCTCAGATAATTTCTTCAGATATGATAATTTCATTGACAAGGAAAACTACGTCGGTTTGAATTGTCTCAACGTTCTTTTCGACAGAATCATCTCCAATATGAACCTCTCTCCAGTTGAGGAGCTTCATTACCCAGCCATTGAGACTTCCAGCATTCACGATTTTCTTGTCACAAAGTTCCTCTCCAAGTTCCCATCCAAGACTAACTTGGACTTGCTCATCTCCAACCATTTTGAGCATTTGAACTTGATCCCAATCTTGGATGAAGATACTTTCTTCAAATTCTATAAAGAAATGTTCAACTCGATTGATAACAAGACGGAAAACTTGGTCCAACTGTTGTCTCAGGAAGAGCCACTCAATGTGTCTAGTGAGGATCGTCTAGTTTTCATCGCCACTTTAGTGCTTATCATCCAGCTGAATTGTTCCATTTTCAGTATTCATGAGATCCACAAGCTTGTCACATCTTTGAACCTTTCGGTCAATATCACAATCCCTAAGTTCCAGGCCTTGTTGTTATCCCTTTATTTGTTCCACAATAAGAACTGTTACAAGAATACCGTCATTAACTTGAACAATATCGCACACGCTGGTGTTTTGAGTTTGGGTCTCCATTTGAATTACAACAACTTGAATCAGTTGGGTATATCCATACAACCGACAAAAGAACAAAAATTCAAGTTTTATGCAGTAAGACTCAAACTTTTCTGGAGTTTCTACATCCTTTCCACAATCTCTGGCATCTTCTTTGGTCTTCCGCAAGTTGGCTTTTTCGATCGCTTCCACGTTCCAAAACTTGTCACAATCTTGAACGCTAACCAGAACCTCAAAAATACAATGTCTTTGATTGAAGTGTTGGAAAAATTTGAAAATATCAACTTACTCTCCATTGGTGATGATCCACAGATGCTCAAGGAAGTTGACCAATTCTTGGTTAACTGGAGAAAAGAACTTGGCCTCAACACTTTCTTCACGAAGATGTCATCAGAAAATAACGAACGCCGTCACAAGAAGGCTAAGAAAAGCAGCAATTTCTTCACAAGAGAAGATATCATCAAAATACAACTGAACATGTTCTATCTCACATTGAGAATGTCTATCCATCTGAACACTGCCTGTGACAGAGATTCAATGCTGAGTGGACAGTCCAGTTATGTGATTTCCTCTCTTGCTCGTGAGTTCTTGGCTTATATCATCTTGATGGATCGTAAACGGGAGTTGAACAACTTGAACAACTTTGAGTTCCATTTGGTTCCAATGAACTTCCTCAAGTTTTGTCTGATTTCAATACTGAGTATCGTGAAACTCTCTCAGGAGTTCAACAAACACGCTACTTCATTGCTCAATGATTCCTCCAAATTAGTAACCCAGACACTCAAAGTTGTGAAGAACAGATACCCAGAGAACTTTGTTCTCTTCAAGGATCTTATCGTTTATATCAAGAGAGTATTCTCCATTGTTGACCCGGAGCTTGATTATGAGACTTTGGATGTACAAACTCCTTCTTCTCTACAACCGGATGTGACTCCACAGTACACAACTGCAGATACCAGTGCATCCAACTTCATTCTTTCAAGTCTTTCAGGTGATAGACATTCTAGCACCGGATCCGATGCTAGCGTCTCCTCCATTTTCAGTCACAACTACACCAACACACTAGCTCACACTCACACCAATGCCGCTGCAGCTCTCGATCATCTTCAACCAACTGATTACAGCGAATCCCAGAGAGCTACTGAAAGTGATACATCCATCGATGACATTCCAGATTTCTCGTCAAACCTTGAACTAATGTTTGATTGGAACAATCAAGGATTGAAAGGATTTGGTGTTAAGGGATCGGCTGCCTTGGAGCAAAAGGCCTTCGATGTTGGATATATTCTTCACAAATGATTCACAATTCATATTCAGAACAACAGATATTGGTTCCAACGGTGTTTAACAAACTACTTATCCATATTCAGAACCATTCACTTCTTGATTTTTTTTTTTGTTTCCTTCTTGCCACTTGATTTAGGTCTTTCTCGGAGATCGTGGCATCTTTGTGACGTCACGATCTATACTATGTATTAGGGTTTTCAAGGTATTTATTAGGGCATGGGCTCCTCACCCATGAATGCACAGATATTTATTCTAAGTTGAAACGTTGTAGTTCATAGTTCATACATGGTGGTTGACAATGGTGTCCAGGTGTTACCCCAGACGCGACCGCTGGTGAGTGTACTATTTGAGAATTCTTATCTTGTGAAGTCCTTGAAATACTTGACTTCTTTGGAATTTTCTTCATATAATCATATCACCATAAGTTTTTATCAAATAACCGATTGTGTGATGAATTTATAAAATCAGAAAAGTGCAAGATAGTCAAGATTATCAGTTGATATCTGGCAATGTGTGTTTCATTTTCCCTACATATAGAAAAAATCTGTTTCCTGCAGCATGATATTAATGTTAACTGCTGCTTCACCACTGCATAAACCTATCAATTTTCTGGTCAAAGTTCAATTTTTTTTTTCATGTTTGAACAATGCCCAAGTCTTGGGAAAATCTGGAGAGAACTCGAACCAACACAAGAACAACCCAAACTTGAAGAGATGTTGACACCAAAGTCCACCAACAAAAGGTACCTTCAGAAGCTCTCGAAGTGGATTGGAACGGTGAAGATAGCCAACAGCTATGCCTATAGCAAAAGGGAAGAACCGATGCTAGAAAGAGTACTGAAGAAGGCAATCAGTACAGTGAGATTTTTCTACACGAACAGAAATCAACACTTTGCTTGAAAGACGGAGAAAGAGGGTGAGTTGCTATAAGTACGAATGAGGAGGGAGACAAGATCGAGTTCTGAAAGTATTTCCAGGAGGCAGAGCCAAGAATAACCAGCCCAGAGTGAGATACCATAAGAGCAAGAGATTGACGACCAACACATACGAGACTTAAAGCACCGAACCAGATGAACCGCTAAACAACTATTACACACATTATTATATGATTACAACTGATACAACTACACATTAACTACATACATACTTATACAAACTTATTATACACATTACTTGATGAAAAAAAAAAAAAAAATCTTCAACAGTTCAAGAAATAAGAAATTTTAGTGCAATGACCCACGTCGAATGGATTCGGTGGAGAAATGAATGTTTTATCACACAGCTATCGAGTCGCACTTAGCCCCTGTGCTTGCAGAAAGAAAGCCACTTGTGATGAATAGCTAGCCTTAAGTTCAGCAAAAGTATGATTTATCACTGGTATTTGGTGTTCTCGGCTCCAGATTGCAGTAGTAACTATGACGCCAATAAGAGGGAATCTGAGACCGTAGTCTGGGATAGGAGCTGCAGCTCCACAAGATGTTGCCAACTTAGTGTACTTCTTGGCCTGCCCATGGAGGCATGTTCTGTCCTTGGACATAATTCCCATCTAAATTGATGATAGTTGATAATATAGATTCAAGAGTATAGTTATACTCAGATTTTTTTTGTGGCATTCATCAAGCAATTGTACGAGCTCGAAGCTTGCAATGTACAAGAGACAAGAGACAAGACATGTGTGGTGTTCAGGTGTTTCCCCAGACCATGAGCGCGGCATTCCAAGGTCGGAACTCCCTCTGAGCTCACGTGACACGACGCGAGATCCGGGGTTCTGATCTTCTTTCGAACACAACTAGAAGATCTCCTTTATCTCATTAATGGACACTTCCGTATATGAGACGATCTACTCTTCATGCCAAGATGAGGAGCGTGATCCGGAGAATTCCAGTATTACGATAGACTTTGGATAACAATCAAATAATACAGAACAATTCACCAACAAACAAACAGACAATAGAATTCACTAAAGAGCGAGCTAGTGAGAGCGTGTGGACACGAACCGTCCGAGAGCACTTGCGTGACTCTCGTCTGTGGGGTAAAGTCCGTTACCTCTCCTAGTAATCTATACACTAAAGCTCCAAAGATGGCGATCCTCTGTTTTATATCCTTTCAACAACTTTTGGTGCATGTTCTCGCTTAGACCAATCACCGTGCAGCGTGGCCTTTGCCGCACATTTGGCTTAGGTAATCTCGAGCACACACTTAGCGCCGTATCGGGAAACTGACCTTGTGCAGACCACAGCAGTGTAGGTTGACATATAAGCCAAATACATAGTAACTGGTATAATTTTGATAGACATTCATTCTCCTTTCTCATAAAACAAGAAATAAGCAATAAGAAGTCCACTGCAGAGCAAAACAAGGAAACCGCACGCGAGGTGGTCTTCCATCACTGATTTGTGCAACCGGACAAGGTCTCGCAGATAACGGCGCATACAAGACAAGAACGGAAAGCAAAAATAAAAAGATCACGCAGATTTCAAATAATGCCTGTAGTATAAAAGCAGAC
>JAKTVK010000016.1:0-46688 GCA_030557155.1 Petasospora amylophila | reverse complement strand
CCATGCAAGCCAGAAACCCTACTCAACCCATGGAAACATGAACAGAAGAAAGGCGAGGTGAAAGCCAAGGTAGAAGTGCAAAGTGGAAGAGGGGAAGCAAGACGTGGTTCGAGCAGAGTGACGGGCTGAAATTTGGTGTTTGTGGGGAAGTGCATAGGATGAGATTCATAAATTGCAAGTTGACATCTTACAACAGTGGAGACCGCCCTCTATTTATATGCCTCATCCGTTTTGTGGCAAAAGTTAGACGCGTTAGATGATGAGCTTTTGTGTCACCTTCAATGAAGAGACAATGCAAATATCGGTTTTGTGTATACCGCATACATTGATTCTGGCTTTGCTTTTATTTTGGTCAAGATATTTGCTGATCTCCATTTGTGTAGCTATAATAATAATCAAGATCAAGTTACAAGAGGCAGGTCCCCTAGCTATACATTCTTCGTGAGCTGGAACATGAGCTTCACGCCTAGTGAAAACCAATCAGAGCTTATCCCTTTGGGTCTTTCTGATTCGATTTTTGTGTATAAAATCTATATATCTTTCTAAAACTGAGCTTACTCATCTGCCGGTCTCTTCTTTGACGGCATTGGTGCATCTTCGGGTGTTCTCGCTTCAATATTTTGTTTTTCATCATCACCTCTATCAATAGCCTTCAGGATGCTTTCCAGATTGTTTTGCTTTTCTCTGTGCTCTGCTTCAGCTTCCTCGAAGAGAACACTAAGATCCTTAATCTCTTCTCCTCCTTTGGCAAGAACCTGGGATAGGACCTTTCCCCAAACCTCGTCATCCCTATTCTCAAAATCATCAAGTGTAAATACGTTCTTACCAAGCTCCCATTCCGCCTGTTGTGTTCTTTCAAGCTTCACCATGTAGGCGTTAGACTTTAAAGACTTTCCAATGTCACTGATGAGAGATCTGATGTATGTTCCCGAACTAACCTTTGCCCTCAAATGGAGAAGTGGTGCCTTGAAGTCTGGGGCCTTCTCTTCTTCGCTGATCGGCTCTGGAGTCATCCCTGTGATCTCGTCAGCGATCCCATTGTTCTTTGCATACTCCTCAGAAATGTAAAGCTTACTGTCATTCAAAGTTGGATTGTCGGCCAGCTTGTCCTCGATTTTCGAGCCATCAACATCGGAGCTCTGGATCATATTGTAGTCATGTTCGGTAGAGAGCGTGTCATCGAAAATTTCAAGTTCATAAACCTCAACTGATCTTGGTTGAATTGGCTTTGGTAAAGGTATACCTTCTCTTGCATATTCGTAAAGAGGCTTTCCATTCATCTTCAAAGCAGCAAAAATCGGTGGTGTCTGTTTAAGATGACCGGTAAACTGCTCTGCAATCCTCCTAAGGTCTTCCTTTTTGATATGTTTTGTTCCTGCTCTTGTCAAAACATCTCCTTCAACATCGCCTGTTGTTGTGGAAGCACCAAACAACGCTTCGGTCTCATATGTCTTGACGCTTCCACTCAAGTAGTTCTGAAGCTTCTTGGTACCCTTACCAACACCAACAACCATCACACCAGTAGCCAATGGATCCAGGGTTCCACCGTGTCCCATTTTTACCTTCATGACTTTTCTAAGTTTTCTTCTGGAAGCCTTTTGTCCTTCTTTTTGTAGCTGTTGTACCTTTGCACCGCGCAGTTGAGCGAGGTCATCAGAGAATACTTTTGACTCAGTGAAGAGACGTTGGATACGGGCCAAAAATTGGGCGGATGTGATACCCGTAGGCTTGTGGATGGCAAATACACCGTTCATTTCGTATGGTTCTCCCATTTGATTTCGTATATGGGAGACGATGATCCAACATTAAAAGGCGGAAACGAGTTACAAAGCGAAGAATCTGTTCGAGATTTTTTTTTTATTTGTCTGTCCAGGCAACTACTAATTTCGCCCTTCTACTTGAACAAACGAGGTTTTAGGGAACCCTTATTGAGTTCTTTGTTCACCTTGGGCCGGGGTATTTGAAAGTCCAGCTGTTATAATATGTGTGTTAGTACTCTTTTGTGATCTAGCTGCGGTGAAAGAACGACTTACTGAAAGGTATGCAGACCTCCTAGGGGAGACAATAGAGATACCTTTTGCCGCAAGCTTCACATTAGTCTTCTCCACAAAATTTTCAAGCTTCTGTAGGTTCTATTTGAGAGGTTAGCATTTATCCCGCCATTGACAAATGGAATTCAAAAATACTTGCCATCTTCGATACAGAACTGATAGTGTCTGTGGTAACCCACATAGTAAGCAAGTACAAAATGAACTCAAAGAAGTTCATCAAAGACCAAGAGGTGTAAGACTCCTTCAAGAGAAAATTAACATGCTCAACAATATTGGTGAATTCCTCCCCTGATAAATATAGGCTAAGTGGACTCACAGATGAAGAGCCGAAGTACTGGCCACAAAATTCGCCCTTCGGCTCGAAAGTATGGGTCTGCGTCTCATCGGTTATAGCTGCATCTTCCCTCCCGGGAAGCTGAGTGGAGAATTGTGGAAATCTAGCCCCTTGTGATTTGAATGTACGGGGTATCCTTACAATCCTCGTTTGGATAAACTCTGGTGTATCTCTCCTCACATACGGATTGGGAAAATGTGTGATGATAAGGGACTGGTCGTGAAAGTCTTCGGTGAGGGCATCGAGACTTCTATAATGCTGCGTTTGGTACTCATGATAGTTGAAAAAGAGCAGCTGCTTCTCCTCTGGTATCGTCTGTATGGTACCTGTTCCCTTATCAGCGGTATTCATCTCTATCACCCTTGCCGTAAGACCAAGGTTGTGTGGTCCTTCCCCAGTTGCTTTGTATTTATTTTTGCGTGCGCGCAGAATCTACCAAGCTGGTTCTCGAAAAAACGAGAACAAGAACACTTCCACTCTAATCACGTTCACTCCTGCCACTGGCCCAATTATCAAAACCACAATCCAATGTCTGTTGCCACTGCCACACAGTCTGAGAAGGAGTTTGCCTCCGCGTACCTGACCCTACTCTCAGTGTCTGAATCCACTGGGGGTGTCGCTTCAGACTACAAGAAGGACCCAAGGGAACTGAGCGGAATCGGTGTCAAGTTACCAAATCTTCCTGTGCAGAAAAAGAGCCTCGTGTCTTCTGAACTAGCGTCTTTGACTCATAGCATTAATGTCAAGTCCATCAAGTCACCACGGTTCAATATCACGTTGAACGTCAAATCAACAGATACAATTTACCAAGTCAAGACGCAACTCTGTGGGGCCTCGGAGCTGACTGGATATCAACCATCATCCATTAAGCTTCTTTTAAAGGGAAAGGTTATTCAAGATGCATCCCTAGTGAGTGAGGTTGTTTCTACAAATGATGATGGTGTTAAGTTTACAGCACTTGTCGGGCCTAAGCAGCAGACACCAGCTATTGAGCATGAAACAAAGGAGGCACCTACAGATTTACCATGGGACCAGATCAAGAGCATCGTGGAGGCTGAAGGCTTTGACGGTGTTTCTACAATCAAAAGACTGAAGAAAGGGTGGGAACTTACGAATTAATAAAATCGAAAATGAGTTATGCTATTTGGAGACTTCTATTTGGCCATTCTTCACTTGTAGCACAATGACAAATACAATCACTTCAGCTTCTTACGAGATTTCATTTTTATAGTGAGATTTCTGTTCCAATGGACACCTGGCAACCCTTTCTTGAAACCATAAATATCTGGTTGCCATAAAGGCTCTGAAAGGAGATTTCGATTGAATGTTGCATCAGTCTCGTTGGCCTCCTCTGCTTTGGCCTGTTTTCTTCTTTGGGTCACATATTTTCTGCATCTCACCACCTCGTCCTGTGACAAATTGGTAAATCTCAAGCGTTTCTTGAATATCACATCAAAGATCACAGAAGGGTCAATCAAGGATTTAGGGGAGTTCTGTACAATTTGGAACACTTCCATCTCGTCTTGAATGGCCATAACTTTTGGTTCAATGATCTTGAAGATTGACAATGCCACTTTGAACAGTATGCTTGATTCCTCGTAAAAGAAACAATCCCAGACTCTCAACGTCGATTCAATTGGAAGAATGCCAATAAAAACACTCATGAACCAACTGGATGTACAAAGAGTTATCGGTGGGAGCTTTGCAAGGAAATTGTGATTTATTGATCCTTGAGTTGAAGTGGAACGGATTGGATCGTCGAAATCAATGCTTGTAATTTTCTCCCATGTATCTGGTAAGAATTCCTGTACAGAAAGCATCAACACACCTTGATCAATGCTTACTCCCTCCAAATTGATGTCATGAACTCCTGGAAGATACCTCGATGTTATGATTACTAACATCCAAAAAGCCCGCTCCTCGTCCATGAAGATGAGCAACAAACCTGCAATGAAGTTCAACGACTGACAGTATCCGATTGCAGGGTTATATGTAGAGAATGCAACAAGAACACGTCTTAGTGCTTGTATCATGGGTGTCTCTGGTTGGGGATCATGCGAAGTGGGGTCAATGCTGTCTGGGCGGAAGTGAATGTTGTCTGGAAAAGTTCTGGTCAAATCCCTTTCGATAATCTCTGTATCCTTGTTATGTAGATTTGCAGTGCTCTCAACAAGACTATCATAAACACCAATGTTATTTTTTAACTTCTCCGGTCCTCTAGCAAAATACCACCATGCGTTACCTCTCCATTCAGCTGGAATTCCCTTCCGGATGTATCTCTTCAACTTTTCAGATCTTGGAGGAAATCTTACAGGATTATCACCCGTAATACTGAGACCACTCTTTTTCATTAGTAACTCCCATTTCTTCTTTCTCCTGACACAATGACCTGAGTAGTCCAACCACCATGCGTTATATTGTTCCTCGGATACAAAATTGGTTCTTTTCTTAAAACCATAACGATCACGATCAGACGAGACTGTGGTTTTAGCCTCCTCAATGGAGAGTCTGATCTTCGAGGCACTCTTTCGAGAACTCTCTAACGTATGGAGATCATGTGTAGATGCTACCATCGTGGGTGTTGCGGGTGATGTGGTCTTTGGAGTGGTAGATGAGGTGGTGATGCTTGTTTGTGGTAATGCTTGTGCTGAGAAATTTGAGACGGATGTGGTCCCATTATGTACGTGTAATGCGACATTGGTAGACTCTGTGGATACAATAGACTCTGAATCGCCATACATGTCAATAACGCTGAGGTTTGACTGTTGATCAACAGACGAGTTGATTGATCTCTGCGTTGTGGACAAAGGAATGCGGAGGAGGGAGCTTGCTTCACCAGATGCAGTAGGGCTCGCCATCACGGCCTCCTTGAACTCAAACCTCGGAGGATCGTGTGATCTTTGTGTCTCCTCCAGGGAGCTCTCAGCAAGACGCTTTCCTAAAGTGGAGGAAAAGGGGGCTCTTCGTGTGTTTCCACCAAGGTCTGGCAACGACGGCGAGCGGTGTGTCAACACACGGGCAAACTTATCCTGGTGATCCGGCATGACAGCTGGAAGCAGTATCTGTGTTTGCGGTGCTCTTTACTCCCTTCAAATGGTCAGCTGCGGTCTTACGGAAACGCTTTCGGTTTGTTTCAACTAGAAACAATGTTGTGATGTGGAACAGGCAGCGCCTTTCTTCTGTGTGTGCGGGCCTGGGGCAAAAGCGCGCGCGCCCCCGGGGCAATCATCATTCCAGATCAGACGGCCTATATCAGCCAGGGCTCCTAACTCATGAACTGTTTAATATAGCTTACATCCATCACAACATCACAACTGACTTGGTAGACTTTTCAGATATTTCTAGCACATGGCCAATTTTGAAACCACATCCTTGCTCTATGATCTCCATTTTGCGACCTAGTGATTTTATAATGTCTTATCAAAGCTCTAGAGCAGACTAAGAGATACCCCCTAGTCACACCGCCTGAGAGGTTCTGGTTGTTGAGATATCCGGCTCGACACCTAGGGCCAGTTCCCTTTTTTTAACTATGGTGAATTTCTTATTCCTGGCACTTTTTGGCCATTTTGCGACCTAGTGATTTTATAGTGTCTTATCAAAGCTCTAGAGCAGACTAAGAGATACCCCCTAGTCACACCGCCTGAGAGGTTCTGGTTGTTGAGATATCCGGCTCGACACCTAGGGCCAGTTCCCTTTTTTTAACTATGGTGAATTTCTTATTCCTGGCACTTTTTGGCCATTTTGCGACCTAGTGATTTTATAGTGTCTTATCAAAGCTCTAGAGCAGACTAAGAGATACCCCCTAGTCACACCGCCTGAAAGATTCTGGTTGTTGAGATATCCGGCTCGACACCTAGGGCCAGTTCCCTTTTTTTAACTTTTTTTTTTTTTTTCATCAAGTAATGTGTATAATAAGTTTGTATAAGTATGTATGTAGTTAATGTGTAGTTGTATCGGTTGTAATCGGTTGTAATCATATAATAATGTGTTTAACTATGGTGAATTTCTTATTCCTGGCCATTTTGCGACCTAGTGATTTTATAATGTCTTGTGAAAGCTCTTATTCGTTGCACTTTTTGCAGTATATTTAACATGCATACTTATAAACTATACACCTAATTACTTGATATTTGATGAAAAAAAAAAAAAAATAGTCCCGCAAGCCATCAAGCGAGAATATAATGATTATATATATATAATTGACATTTAGAATTACAAATAATGTTATCGATTGATGATCATGGCGGGTAGCAGGTGGCGGATTCAACCGGGTGCGGGTGTGTTGGATTTCCCTAACCCCTAACCCTCATGTCATACCAAAGTATACCAATACCAAAACCGAAGACTCTGTTTTGTGTAAATGACACTGAAATCACAGTTCAAGTTTGGGATTGGTGGGGTAAACACAGACACTATCTATATATTCAGGTCTCAAGTCTCAAGGGACGGGACGTCTCCAGGTTGCCCGTTGCCCATCAGTTATGATGTCCGGATGTTTCCATGTCGAGCCTTCATCCTTCATACCGATGCCCCCAAATGTGCTTATATAAGCTTACTGAGTATGATTACGTAATAACCACATCCCCTCGGGGATGTAGGGGGGGATCCCCCCATAGTTAAGGACTTCCGCTGGGGGGATGTAGGGGGGATGTAGGGGGGATGTAGGGGGGATCCCCCCATAGTTAAGGAATTCCGCTGGGGGATGTAGGGGGGATGTAGGGGGATCCCCCTCTGGCCCCGGACTCTCGACTACAGCGTGAGGCTTCGACGATGTGAGAATCGCACAACTAGTGCTCATATATAGCTACTTGTCAGCCGTTGTAGCGAGTTGTGAATTTAGAGCTTTACCATAACTAGTTTTGGTGAGAGAAGATTGATGTGGGGAATAAAATGTGACTACAAGTGAAAATTCGAACCATAAACTAATTCCTAATGTACAATTACCTAACCAATACAAACCCTAATAAACATACAGTAGTTATACTCTCATAAACTTTAAGCAGAAGTGGAAGAAGAGTACTTGGTGACGGCACGGGTACCCTCAGAGACAGCGTGCTTAGCCAACTCACCTGGCAAGATCAATCTGACAGCAGTCTGGATCTCTCTGGCGGAGATAGTGGACTTCTTGTTGTAAGCAGCCAACTTGGAAGCCTCAGAAGCAATTCTCTCGAAGATATCGTTGACGAAGGAGTTCATAATGGACATAGCCTTCTGGGAAATACCGGTATCTGGGTGAGTCTGCTTCAAGACCTTGTAGATGTAAGAAGCGTAAGTCTCCTTTCTGGTCTTGGTTCTCTTCTTTGGACCTTCAGAGGAAGAAGAGGTCTTCTTAGCAGCTGGCTTCTTCTCAGCTGGGGCTTTAGAGGCAGGTTTCTTCTCAGCTTTTGGGGCCATTGTGACTTGTTGTGTAATATATGTGGATGGATAAGAAAGAAAAAGAGAAGTCTGCAAGTAAATGGCGTCACACGTTTTAGCATGGGGGACCCACCGCTTTATATAGACCCCAGTGCTTGGGCGAAGACGCGTTAGGCTGGTTTGTTTATGTTTTGGAAACGCGTCGCACAGAAAGTGCCTCTCTACCCCTGTGCTGACAATTTCGCGTGGCTGTGAAGACCTGAGAACGCAGTAACCTCCCAGCGAGCTGAAAATTACGCCGGTGGGTGCGGAGGCGCGGTGTAGATCTTGGTACGGCCAACTTCACAGCGCGACAAAAACGTGAGCTGTGCCACGATATACACGCGAAAAGCGAGTAATTGTAGGCACGATTGTTGGGAGGAAGCACATTATGGTCTCAACGGGGTCAGCGCGTTTACCATAACATTAAGGAAACGTAAACAAAGTTGTGCACCTGCGTGCTTTGGTATATAAAGACAGGTCGCCCGCTTCGTCTCTGCCTGGCCTCACTTCAGGATGGCTTCTTCTTCTTCTCCCTTGTTCTAGTAACACAAAACACACAACACAAATAAATCATAATGTCTGGTAAAGGTGGTAAGGCCGGTTCCTCCGAGAAAGCTTCTCAGACTCGTTCTGCTAAGGCTGGTTTGACTTTCCCAGTCGGTAGAGTCCACAGATTGTTGAGAAAGGGTAACTACGCCCAGAGAATTGGTTCTGGTGCTCCAGTTTACTTGACTGCTGTTCTTGAGTACTTGGCTGCTGAAATTTTGGAGTTGGCTGGTAACGCCGCTAGAGACAACAAGAAGACCAGAATCATTCCAAGACACTTGCAGTTGGCCATCAGAAACGATGAGGAGTTGAACAAGCTCCTTGGTCATGTCACCATTGCCCAGGGTGGTGTTCTTCCAAACATTCACCAGAACTTGTTGCCAAAGAAGTCCTCCAAGGCTAAGGCTTCCCAGGAGTTGTAAGATTCTTGACTACTGTAAATTAATTCATTTAGTGGGTTATTGTTTGTACATTATGGGTTTTCTAGTTTAGGTGGATACTAATTTATGTTTTTTGGAATGTTTTAAATATGTGTATTATGCATTAGACTTGCCAAATAAAAAAAAATAAGTGTAAAGACTTGAGAGTGGATCTAGGGCTGATAAAGAAGGAATGTCGACAGCCTGAGCAATGATACTTCCCAAAACGTGCATAGCTAAAGTGTTTCCTTCGGGAGTCGAACTACCAGTCTACACTAATCTTTGAATATAAGATTGTATGAATTCGTAACAGTTTCATAAGGCGCATTGACAGGAGACAATCACTTCAAATCAGCGATAATATCCACGATTATGTTGATAACAGACACAAGAACTTCGACACCGACGAGAATGATGACAATGAATTCCAGATACTCTTCGTTAGAGTGACCAAGTTGTTCTTTCAGCATTTGAAGCAGATCTGAAATGACTTCTAATCTTTGATTAACAAGGGCCACTCTTTGATTGATCTCAAGGTATCCTCTAGTGGCTTGATAAATTGGCTCCAGCTGGGGTTCAGCCCACATAATCTCGGGAGAGTCAAGAACGGAGCCATGCAAATTAATGTTGATTCTGAGAATGAAAAGTTCGCCAATACTCTTCATAATCTCGTCTTTCGTCATTCCAACCTTACCGGCAGAGGCAATCTGTTGTGGAATCTCTTGAGTATCTTCAATAGTGTTATCAACAAGTTCTTCAAAGAGGGAAATCTTGACTGACTGAGAAATGGCGTGTGATATGGATAATTTGATCATGTAGTTAGAACCGTCTCTGAGAGTGATGAAGTCATTATAGATTCTAGGTTGGTAACTCTTCGTGATGTAGTAGTTAAATTCTTCAATCTGGACGTCTTCTTGTGCCAGCTTCTCATTTTCGAACTTAGCCAGATCTGCAAGGAATGCTTGTTCCTCCCTAAGAGTGAAACCCCAAAAAACAACAACACCGTACTCAAAGAGAAACACGTCAGTATGTCTGTCATCAATCGTAATCTCACCACCTTCATCATCCAGTCTTATAAGATCCTTATCCATCTTCTTGTCGCCTCTCCAGTCTTTGTAAACAAACGGCGAATAAAGACATTCATCGAACAGTTTTGGATGAGAGTCATGAACCCTTTTGTTATCTTTGAGCCACCTCAACAGGTCTTTCATTTTGTAACTACTGGCTGTACAGTAGGAGGTCACCCTAGGAAGGAGTGACCGCTGATTCTTTCCCAATCTCTCAGCATCTCTTCTTGCAGGGGTGTCTTTGATTCTATTAACTTGAGAATACACGTCTCCGTTGTTAACCTCGATCCCATCCGGAATGGGTTCTTCGGGAAGTATCTTTAGCTTCTGCGTAGTTCTGGAGGTTCTTTGAGGACCAATCTTGCCATCTGTTCCAGACACTCGTTGAGAGGCGGTCTTAGGTTTGACATTGGGTGATTGGCTCAATGGTTTTGGTGACATAATAGAGACATTGGGAACTGTTGAGGGTGTAGGAGTGGGCGTGAGCTGGGAAACCCCGGTCAAGAGAGGATCTGTTTCAGATATCTCCCCAGACATGACTGTTGTTTGAACAAAAAGATATGTATATATGTGTGTGATAAAGAATCACACTATGGTGCTTATAGGGTATAGAGCGTTTTCTGAGATGTTAATATGTCGTCATGAGCGCTTTATTTGAATATGCCAAAAGTTTGTTCTCCGCAACCGGGAAAAAATGGCAGATGAAAATGGTTACGCAGCCCCGGGAGCCTCATCGCAAAAAATTTTAGGCTGTGGCACCAAATACTAAGGAGAGGGAAAACATCAACAGCGGGAAATAAACACGAGATTCCGCCGCTTCCACCGCTCACATTCCGTTGACAATGGTGAAGCAGTCGAAGACTACGAAATCTGCCAAGCGGTACACGTACAGCTCCTTCAGGGACCGCATTGACGCCATCAAGATTGAACCGTCCAAGCGTCTTAACACCAGAGCTTATGACGATGCGGAGACGTCACATTTCCTTTCCACACTCGAGCGCTGGGTCGAGTTCAACAGATCTGCCACGTTCACAAACTTTGTTGAAGAGGTGGAGGCTATCTCACAGAGTCTTCCACAGTTGCTCCATTACAAGAAGCGCATCTTTGATTCTCTCTGCTCCGCTATCACTAAGCACGATGAGTTATCGCTCCAACCACTTCTTGAGCTTCTCACTCAATTTTGTCATGATTTGGGTCCAGAATTCCTTGAGTTCTATGAAGATACCGTAAAGATGATCACAGAGCTTGCCCTCACGGAGAATACAGCCGATACATTGGAATGGGAGTTCAACTGTCTTGCATTTATCTTCAAGTACCTCTCCAAGACACTGTCTCAGGATCTCATCCCAACTTTTGAGCTTCTGCTTCCTCTGTTCAATTCCAAAGAGCACGTTTCAAGGTTTTCTGCAGAGGCGCTCTCTTTTCTATTGAGGAAAACGACACAAGAGGACCTCATTACTTTCACTACATTTGCATTTAAGAAGACAGGCACAGAGAGTTACAACAAAGCCTTGGTTCTTCTATTCAGCGAAGCTATGAAATCAACACAGGGATCAGTTCACTCGAAATCACACATTATTATCAGATCCCTTCTTGAGTCCCTTAATTCTGACGATGTTACATCCATCCTTGGTGATATTCTTCTCAGTATTATCAACTACGGTTCAAGCTCGTCAGTGGAGGAAATCTACACGCTTATCATCCCTATCCTTTCAGAGAAGGTCAAAGAAGATTCAGGATACACTCCACATTATATTAAGCTCTTGACTGTCTTGATTTTTGCAGATTCTGGTAGGAAAGTGCCAGATTGGTCTCTGATAACGGGTGCTCTTGAGTATTTGATCGAAAACGTTGACTTGAAGACGACAGAGACTCACACCAAACATCTTATCACCTACTTGTTCACCGTTTTCATCCGTAATTGTGATATCCATAGACTGACGACATTCCACACCACTCTGTTCCAGTATGCCCTCAACCTTGGCTCACTCTATCTGCCGTTTATTTCCATGATTCTCGACATCTCCAAGGAGAGGGCTCTTCAGTATGCGAGACCATTCGTACAGGAGTTCCTCAACAAGTACCATGAGTCAAACCAAGAGGCCATTGCTTATTTCCTGGATGATTTAGCTCAAAAGGACTTGTTGACAGTGAAGGAGGATTCAACGAGATTGAGACTTCTGGTTCCTGCTGCTCTTGCCGAGAGAATCTCCACTGAGCTATCTCAGATTGTTGTATCAGACTCTGACGACCTTTACCAGGTGTACTGGAGACTTTTGGTTCTTTCAAACAGCTCGCATATGAGGAAGGACACATTGAGAAACTTACTCACTGTTGTGGAAGGTTTTGCAACTGAAAGTGAGTTCAAGAGTATCATCATTTCGAAGGTGGTATCCCTTGCTCTGACCTCTGATATTGATGGTAAGATGGAAATCATGTTGAAAAACTTCCGGAACCTTCACAAAAACCCGGTGTTTTTGTCTAGTGTCACCACCTTTATCAGATCTCAGAAAGAAAGACCGGAGAATAGCTCTGAGCTCATCTCTCTTCTTTCTAACAATCTGATCTCTCCGAGCCACTCTGTCAGACATGAGACTCTTCAGTTGATATTAACTCTTGCTAATGGTTTAAACGACAACCTTTACACCGTCTCTAATCAGTGTGACATTATTGAACAGATTCCACTCACGTTACAGAATGGTCGTGATATTGCCTCAAGACTTCGAAATTTCGGTTTGGAGTTTAAGAGTATGGCTAATGCGGACAGTATGGTTTCTCAGGTGTTCTTCAAGTTTTTGTTTGGTCTTCTCTCTGTCCATTTCTCTCCAACTTGGAAGGCTGTTTATGAAATCCTTCCAGAGACTGCCAGCAAGGATAAGAGTCTTGTTTGGGAACTTGCATATGGATTTATAACGGGTGCTAATGAACAGAAACCTGTCCCATTCTTTTCCGATTTCATCGAAGAGGAGATTGAAGAGGATGTTTCTTCTTGGAACATCATTGATACCAGACTTTTCTCCGTGATTTCTGCTGCTAGGGGAACTATCCAGAAATACGCTTTTAAAAGAAGATCAATCCTTGATTCTGTTGAAGAGCGTGAGGGTACTGAACCTCATCCATATTATATGTGGTCTCATGTTGTTGACGCTTTGAAGACTGTTCCTTATATTGCCGAATCTCATTCCACTGAGATTCTTCCTTTCGTTATGAATGACGAAAATGATGAGAACACCAGCAGCTTCAGAAAGCTCAACACCAAAGAAAGACATTCGGTTCTTGAATTGTTCAGCAAATTCAAGAAGTTGAAATCCATCCCACGTGCTGATGAGTTCCACGCTAATCTTCTCGTCATGCTCTCCGACAAGACCCCAGAACTTAGAAAGATTGCTCTCGACTGTTTGCTGAATTTCAAGAACTCTCATGTCATCAAATACAGAGATAACTTGATTAATTTATTGGACGATGCTCTTTTCCGTGATGAGATTCAAAAGATCACATCGAATGGAGATGACCGTGTTATTGAGGATGAAGATGAGGGTTATGTGATGCCATTCATTCTGAGAATCATATTTGGTCGTGCTCAGACAACCACATCGAGTGGCAATAAGAAGGGTGTGAAGTTTGGTGCACTTTCCGTCTTACCAAGTCTCTCTTCCGACTACATCACTGAGTTCCTTTCCATGGTCTCTGAGAAAATCTCCGGAGATGGAGCCTTCGATGATTCTGGAACTTGGATTCCTCCTACTATCAGTAGGGATAGTATAACTTTGGGTGTTATGAGAAGATGTTTGGGTTACTCCAACTTACTTTCAGAGATTATTTCAACTCTCGGTGAAAAGTTCAAGCCTTTGTTGATTCAGACTTTGAGACCGTTGCTTGTGTCCATCTTGACAGCTGAGGAGATTCTGCAAGGCCAAGACGAAGATATGCAGTTGCTTACAAGCGCTCGTAACGTGAGACAGTCTTCAATGAGAAACTTGTTCATGCTGTTCAACCTTCTGGATGATTTCAATTGGGATGCTTATATTGAGGTGATATATGAAAGGGTTTTGTTGCCCCGTTTCACCAACTTTGAGGCAGAGAATCTTCAGCAACCATCTGCTCTTTTGAAAATCCTTGTTTGCTGGTCAGATCGCAAGAATTATGTTGAGCTTTTGATGATCAACGATTTTGAGCCTGCCAAGAAGGTACTCTCTCTTCTACAGAACTCATTGACCAAGAATGAGGTGTTGTCCGTTGTTCTTGATTTCTGTTCCAACTTGATTAAAAAGTCGTCCAAGAAGGCCAAGTATCAGAGGCTTAACATGTTGGTCGCTGAGAAGGTCTTCGAGTCTCTGGAATCCATATTGGGACGTGTGATAGAAAACGACATCAATAGTAAGACCATTGATTTATTATTACTCCTTACAGAGAATGGACATGTCGAGACTCAAGAGAGAAGATTCAAGTTGGTTAATCTTACTACACAGCTGTTGGAGAAGCCAAACTCTCAATTGTCGAAGGAACTGAAGCTTCAGGTCTTGAGAATCTTGAGAGCTTTAATTCAAGAATATGAGGGTGAGTTCGAAGATATCAAACACCTTTATGAAGTTTGTTCCAGATTCCTGAGATTCTTCACTGACAGAAAACAACGTGAAGTTCTAATTGAGCTCTTCCTTGACATCGGTGACAAGTTCACTGACTATTCTAGAGTGTCTAGATACATCAGTGATTTGAACAGTTACTCAAAGCGTGGTATGGCTGAGTTTGATTATGATAAGAGACTTGATGCTTTTAGGGAGCTTAACGAGACAACATTCACTGAACTCTCTTCTTTGGAGTGGATTCCTCTCTTGAACACGGTGTTGTATTTCATCAATGACATTGATGATCTTGCTATCAGAACTAATGCTTCTTACACCATCCGGAAGTTTGTGGATGCCTTTTCGAGAAAAGATGAAGCTGATAAGGCTTTCATTCACATCTTCAAAGACTTGATCCTTTCCAACTTGAGAGTTGGTTTGAGAAACAAGAATACTACCATCCAGAGTGAATACATATCCATCCTCTCGCACATTGTTACTGAAGTGAGATTTGTTGATGATTTCAAGGATATGTCTGTTCTGCTTTTCAATAATGATGGTGAGGCTAATTTCTTTGTGAACATCAACCACATCCAGGTCCATAGACGCCAAAGAGCCATAAAGAGGCTTGGGCAGGTCGCCAACAAGATTTCCGGCTCAAACATCTCCCACTACGTGCTTCCAATGATTGAGCATTATGCCTATGTTACAGATGAGACTTTGCGTAACGTTGCTAACGAGACCATTTTAACTATTGAGGAGCTGATCAGATGCATTAGTTTCCGTCAATATTTGGCTATTTTCAGGAGATACATGGCTGGTTTGAAGGAGGGAAGCGCTATTCTACGTGATTCTGTTGGTCTAATTGTCACCATCTCTAGGGCTTTGTTGAAGAACATACAGAATGGATATAACATGGAGGGTCTACCGAAGGATCAGATTGCTTTCGATACACAGCTAGAGAAGGACATGATTGAACCTATTGCTGCCGTTTTGAACAAGAGAGATGATGAGACCATTGTTCATAGAACCCCGCTCATCGAATCGCTTGCTTGCTTGATTTTGTGCTTGAGTCATGAACGCATTGTTATTGTACTTCCTGCCGTGCTGACCAAGATTTGCCAGATTCTTCGTTCCAGATCTGATGAGCTTCGTGATGCTGTAAGAAAACATCTGGGAAGAGCTTCCAGAATTCTTGGTGCTAAATACATCAGATTTATCATCAGAGAGTTGAAGACCGCTTTGGCCAGAGGTTTCCAGGTTCATGTTCTCGGCTTCACTGTTCACTCTATTGTTTCTGAAATGGATATCGCCCACGGTGAGCTTGATGACTCTGCCTCATTGATTATGGATATTGCTATGGAAAACACTTTTGGTTCTACTGGCCAGGAAAAAGAAGCCGATGGTTACAGAACTACTATGAAAGAAGTCAAAAACAACAAGTCTTATGATCTTGTTGAGATT
This sequence comes from Petasospora amylophila, assembly GCA_030557155.1. Lineage (NCBI taxonomy): Eukaryota > Fungi > Ascomycota > Saccharomycetes > Phaffomycetales > Wickerhamomycetaceae > Petasospora > Petasospora amylophila. Next base: position 30,848 of record JAKTVK010000016.1, on the reverse strand, counting down.
TTGTCTCGTTTCATCAGTGTTTCCCACTTCCAAGACATAGTCAACCCCGTCAAGATGCTTTTGCAAGAAAGAATCACTCTGAAGATTCAGAACAAGTTGGATGAGATTTTGAGAAGAGTTTCGCAGGGTATTTACAAAAACGAGGATTCTACGAGAAAGGAGATGTTGATTCTATCTTATGAGCTGTTCAAAGAATCCGAAAGAGATTTTAGCAAGGTTTACCAAGGTCAAGAGAAGACAGAAGCTGAGAAGCATTTCCTTGTTCAGCTGAATTCTAAGCAACAGAGAGTAGAGACTGAAAATTCGGTGTATGTTGATACTTTCCAGAAGTTCTCCATGGAGCTCTTGAGATCTACTTTGCACAAGAACAGCGAATTCATTACAGGTGAAAATTTGTCTGGATTCATCCCATTCATTGAGAAGGCTTTGACATCTGAGACTGAGAGCGTTGTTATTGCTGTTTTAAGAATCCTTGTGATGATCATTCACGTTGAATTCTCTACTGAGGGTGATATCTTCAAAAGAGCTGCGAGAAGGGCTTTGAACATCATCAAGGATTATCCGTCTACCGAGTCTGAGCTCTGCCAGGCCTCTTACAAGTACTTGTCAACGGTTATCCGTCACAGAGACGACTTGGCTTTGAAAGAGACTTCATTGGGCTATTTGCTGGTCAGACTTCAACCAGACTTGAGTGAAGAGAATCGCCAAGGTATGGCTTTCAATTTCTTGAAGGCGTTGATTGAGAAACATGTTGTTATTCCGGAGATCTATGAGACTATGGACAAAATCAGAGAGGTTATGGTTACAAGTCACTCCAAAGAGAGAAGGGACATGTCGAGAACGGTTTATTTCAAGTTCCTTATGGAGTATGATCAAGGCCGTGGAAGATTAGAGAAGCAGTTTAAGTTCCTTGTTGACAACTTGAGCTATCCAGCTGAATCAGGTAAACAGTCAGTCATGGAACTGTTACACTCTATTATTCAGAAAGCAGGACCAGAGCTTTTGAGTGCGGTATCCTCTTCGTTCTTCGTTGCATTGTCTAAGGTTTTGATTTCTGAGACATCTACAAGATCTAGAGACATGGCAATTTCTCTTATCACCGATATCTTCAAGAAGAAGGGCACGAGTGAGTTCGAGAAGTTCATTCGTGGATGGATGAATTCCAAGAACAGTGCTTTGCTGAAGTGTTCTTTACAGTTGTACAGAATCAAGGTCAAGGTTTCTGGTCTTGAGAGCGATTCTGAATTAGATGAGGATGTTTTGGTTAACATCAGAGAGATCATGGAGAATGCAAGATCAGATTCAGAGATTGAGGTCAAATGGGACTTACTCTATGTCACATTACTTTGTCTCCGCGTCATTGTCGAGAAGAATGTCAACGCTATTGATAAGGAGTTGAAGTCTGACATCATTTCATGTTTGCTTTTCCCTCATTCATGGATCAGATTGGCTGCTGGAAGAACTATTGGTGCACTTTTGACAATGAACAAAGAGATGTTTACAGATGCGGATCTTCAAAACATTGGTTACAGACTCTTCCACCAGTTGGGTGCTCCTTCCGTTGATGAAGATCTCGGTACTCAGAACGTGAAGTCTTTGACTTCCATGTTGATGCATTGGGAATCTAATTCTACTCTATTTGACGAATCTCTGAGAGCTAAGGATGGGATTGATGTTGATGATGATGATGACGACGACGAAGAAGAGGTTCCTAAGGCCAAGAAAATGTCCGATTGGGCCATTACTAGGGCCAGTGCTATTGTCAGATCCGAGAGAACGTCCTTCAACGCTAAGAAGTCTGGTATTCAGTTTTTGGCTCTTTCTGTTCAAATCCTGAACAATGTCAGAGTTGATGAGATTGCACAAGACCTGATTTTACCTTTGTTTGTTCTTGGTGAGCTTGATACTGATGATACTGAGAAAGTTGAGTTGCAGAACTTGGCTTTGGAGTGCTTGAAGTTGATTGAAGATAAGATTGGTGTCTCCAATTACACGTCCCACTACTCCAAGGTTGGCCAGTTTGTCTCCAAGAGACGTCAAGACAGACGTACGAAGCGTGCTAGACTCGCTATTACTGCTCCAGAGGCTGCTGCTAGAAGAAAGGTGAAGAAGCATGAGAGAACAAGAGAGAAGAGAAGACATGAGAAAGACGACAATGGGTTCTACCATACAAAGAAGAAGGTCCACAGAAGATGATGAGTTGTACTGGTTCAAAAAAAAACTTTCCAAAAAAAAAAAAGGAAATCGCATTTGCATAGTTAATTTTATATTAGAGAATTAATGTTTAAAACTTGTCTGTAGGAAATGCTACACGGAAGAACGAACATTTTTAACAAAGAGTCATAACAAAACGTTTCATTTTCTTACACAGTTCTTCAAAACCCAATGTATAATCATTGAGCTGGAGCAGGCGATTCCGTCGTTTGGAAATCGATTTTTGGTTTTTTCGGAAGATTGTCCTCATACTCTTTCATTTTTTGGTTGTATTCCTCCTTAGCGGTGTTGTACAAGTCAAGATATGGCTGTTTGTCCTCTTGTGACATGCTTCTCCACTTCTCACCGAGGGCTTTTGAAAGGTCAATCTCCTTCCCTTCAGCCTCGGCCTCACGTTTCAATTTGTCCTTCTCCAAGTCACAAAACATGAGATATGGATTGAGAGGTCTTTTCGGCATAGCTGGATCCCGGACCTGGGGCACTGTGGTTTTCTTCTTCTTGAGGTCCTTGCGTTCAGCGAGCTCGTATTCTTCATCCTCATAGTCCTCCTCCTCGGACTCTGGCAGTGTGACCTTACTCTCGAGACGCTCCAAGAGTACTGAGTATTCGAGTCGGAGCCTATTGAGAGAGAGTTTGCTGCGTGCAACGGCAAGAGAAGCGATCTTGTTGTTCTCCTCGACCTGAAGAATCTTCTTCTTCAGTTGCTTGCACCTATTTTTCCAGTCTTCCTCAACAGACATTTCGGGCGTGTTTCTTTTTTTTGTTGATTGCTTTGTTGTAGTTTTGTATCAACACCTTTCGGTTCTTTCCCTCCCCCATTTGTGTGTGTTTGTTTCAAAAGTGTTGATGGAAGCCTCTGTCGGCCAGGTGCTGCCTAACCTTTCCCCTTTCGGACCACAGTGAAGTTCGCGTATAATTACAAGAACGTACTAGTACGCAATATTCATGGGCTTTTTTTATCAGCAACAAATCGCCTACATTAAACATCGGAGACTGACAGAAAGCTCATATGGTGTTTGGATCGAACGTGGTCTGGCGTTATCCACAGCAGCGAGATGGCTTCTCACTCTGCGATGGTACGCAGCTCAGCAACGGCTTCATCGTCCTCGCAGACCCAAAGAAGAACACACACGTTGTACAAGACGCATTCTATAAGCCGGTCTGTTATAACCAAGGACCTCTGCTATCCACTTTCAGATACATCGGGGTGAACAATCTCCCGCTGGCAGCACAGGAATGGGCCCACTACGTTGCTACAGAGACGGGATCATTTAAATACAGTATATACCCAATCATTTACTCCCTTACGGTGTCCACAGTGATGTGTGTCTTTCTCACGGTGATCGTTTTTACAAATCACACACAGAACCCGAGTTGGCTTTTAAGGTATGAGAGTGCCTTAGCGTCCATCAATCTTGGGATTTTGTTTGTACGAGCTATTGTGTTTCTTAATAGACAACACGATTTGGGGTACAGTTCTGGAGAGAAACTTTTGGACTCTTTGCAAAGCGATAACGTCTTTAGCATCATTGACTTTGTTGTTGTTCTGATGGCACAGTTCGCCCAAGTGCAAGTGATCATCCGTCTTTTTTCAAGGGTGAAGGAGAAACGTGTTAGCTTCATCGTTGGTGGACTTATCTCTATTTGTGCCCAGGTCATTTGGGGGGTCTCCACTTTTAGCAAGTTTGACCAAGAAAGCGATTCAGATATCTCGATTCTCCCTGCATTCACATATCTGTTCAGAATCGCTCTTGCTATGATGTACTGTGGGTTAATCATCATCTATGGGTTTGGTAAACGGTCTTTTATCATTCAAAGGGATATTATTCTCTTGACAGTACTGGTGTTCCTCGTGATTAACCTCCAATTTGCTTTCTTCGTCTCCGACATAGCTAACGTGTGGGTGTCTGAGCTTTCCGAGATCTTCAACACTACGATCTATGTCAGTGTCACTGTTATTCCTTGGGAATGGATCAACAGAGTGCACACGTTGGAAAGATATCAACAGACAGAGGGGATCTTGGGAAGACCAGTTTACGAGGAAGAGTACAAGGATATTGCTCTGTACGAGATTATTGATGATAATGAGAACATCAATAATGACCACCGTGACAACAACAACAACAACAACAATGGTGATGACGACCCACAACAATCCGAAGATGGGACTAGACGCAACACTGCAAACAACACACCAGCGGTAAACGATTTCAAGTCGGCTTCCAAACTCGGAACAAAGATTAAGAACACATTGGAACACACCACAGGCACACTTATGTATTTCACCGACAAGGTCATCGCATACGGGTTGGCCGTGCCTCGTTCTGTGTCTGTGAACAGTTCCACCAGACGCGTTGAGGCAAGAAAGAAACGTCCCATAATCGCACCGGGACGTAAGGAGGTGTTTTGGTATTCGAAGAAAGAGGTTGTATGTGATAGTGATAACGAGCAAACGACTACAACTCGTTCAGACGATGATGATAACGAGACACAAGAGCTCTATCCCTACGAGACCGAGACGGAGACGACGGAAGACCCTGGCGAGGGCACTTCCAGAGACATGGAAGAGCATTCTTACACTTTGAAATGACTTTAATGGCTTACGATTATGAAAAGGAAATTAGCCGCCTTATAAAATGTAGTTAAATTGATGTGTGGTTGGGGCAGTGCTTTGATAGCGCGACGTGTTTCGTCGAAATGAAAACAAAGCCCTTTATATTATATTCCAACAGACCGTCAACACAAACACCAAAAAACAGGACAAAAGAAGACGACAATGAGCATTGCTTCACAGCTTACGACGGACCTTACGTCACTCATTGCGGAGTCTCGCCGGCGGTCGCCCGAGATTAAGCACGTGAGTAAACCGAGTTGCAAACAACAAACAACACATCCCCCAACGTTGGATCACTAACCAGGGAACGAACAGGCCGCTGAGAGGTCATTGACCACTCTCAAATCACAGAGTCCTGGATCTCATCAGGAGGAAGTTGCCTTCTTGCGTGAGATCTCGCAGAGCTCCGATTTCATCACGCCATTCTTGCTTTCGTGCTCCTCTCGCAACCCCAAGTTCAGCACCATTGCCATCCAATCGCTTCAAAAACTCATCCAGATCAGGGCCATCCCGCTGTCTCGCTTGGACATGCTCCTCGAGGCACTCACCGAGGCGACCCGTCTTGCGGTGGACATCCAGCTCAAAGTGCTTCAGATCTTACCAACTTTGTTTCAAGCTTATGCTGACTTTATCGGGGACGCCCTTCTGGCCAAGCTCCTTCTCATCTGTGCCATGCTTCAACAACCATCAAAGCTCCCAATGGTCATCAACACCGCTGCTGCTACACAACAGCAGCTTGTGCTCGCAATGTTTGACAAAGTTATCGATGAGGATAAGTCCACTGCTCCAGGTAGGGAAGAGTTTGAAGTGTGCATTGACGAAGGTGAAAAAATCAAGATTCTAAGTAATGCCCATGACGCATTCAGAATCTTCTCGGATATCTGCTCATTGATTGAGCATCAGAAACCGACTTTCTTAACGTTCAACGTCCTATCGGAGTCATTTGGTCTCGAACTTCTTGAGAATATCTTCACTAATTACCACAGCGTGTTCCTATCACATAAAGAACTTGGATTCCTCGTTAGAACAAGAATAACACCGCTTCTTTTAAGATTTTTCTCCAGTCATAAGGATTTTGCTATTGTTGTCCGTGTTGCAAGAATCATCTTGCTATTGATAAAATCACAACTCTCCATCTTGGAGATCGAATCAGAAGTTATCCTTTCATTGCTCACACACGCCATCACTTCCGAATCCAACTTGCCACAATGGAAGAAAGCCATCTCCCTTGAGATCTTCAGCGCCATATTCATCGACTCACAGCTTACGATGAACATTTTCCAGACTTATGACTTTGCATCTGATAAGAAGAAGATTATTACAGAGTTTTTTTCGGTTTGTTCCAATGTTCTTAACGAAAACTGGGCACAAAGTCTTCTTAAGATCAACGATATCGTTGAAGTCCCAACAACAGATGATGTAATCTCTGCACATAACTCTACCATCAGAATCCCGCTGGTTGATATCCTTGATAAGCAAGAGCCACCCCCAATTCCAAAGACGTATACTGTTTATCTTATTCTTGGTTGCACAAACTCGTTGTGTGATTGCATTGGTAAGTCTGTCCTCGAGATTTCAAGAGCAGAAGACAATACATTCACTTTTTTGACGGAACAAGATGAGGAAAACTCAAATGAGATTGCACAACTCAAGAACCTCATCTCAAGCAACGCAAAAAGCCTTGTCACCATTGGAACAGAGTATTTGTATGCTTCACTGGGTAATGATCTTTTCCACACTTTGATCAGAGCTCTTCAGAAACTTTGTCATGCATCTGGTGTTTTGGGTCTTGCCAAGGAACGTGATTCATTACTGATGCTGTTCTCCATTGCCACAGTCAGTAACGTAACCAAAAAATCAAGTGGAGAGAGAAATACCTCCATCTCGGAGACGCTTGTTGACACAGTCAGTGGTGCTCTTTCTGCAGCGACCATGCAGAGCACTCCAACAAAGAAACAATGGTTCCAGCCTCGTCAGCTTAATCCACGTCATGTCATATGTTTCAGAGCCTTGGCCTCTCTCACCACGTCCCTCGGCCCTATCCTTGGCCACAGTTGGAGATTTGTCTTGATCACATTTCAATGGTTTGATTACTTTATCAATGGCCCAGCAGAGTATCTGAGCTTCAAAGAGGCTCCTCAAAAGCCAAACTTACCATCACAGGATGTTAAGGCTATCGAGCAATCCCTCACCAAGTTCAACGAGAGCACTACTGCATATGAACCTTCGGCTTACAGAGTGTTCATGAATGAATTGATCGCACTTTGTACTGAGACTACAGTTGAAGACACCGAGAGTTCTGAGCCAATTGAAGATGATGAATTCAAGGCTTGTGCTTACAACAGGGACTTTTTCCTCAGAAGGATCAACGATTTGACTAAGGTTAACTCCGCCAGATATCTTGAAAAGGAGAATAGTGCTGATTGGGTTAAGATCTCAAACTTCCTCTCCGATGTTGCTACTTCAGATAAGGTCATTGTTGATCTCAGAGTCACTGCTTGTACGGTGTTCAACGAGATTATCATGAGTGTTGCCAACGAAGGATTTTCATCCACTTACACTACCTCACAAAAGGCTTCTCTCGAAAGTATGTTCTTCAAGTCTTTTTCAGATGTCATGGATAAGATGATCGATAGTCATCATGGTGAATCTTTCAACTCGGCTGAGTCTAGCATCATCCATGATACGCTCAAGACTTTATACGAACTTCTCAACAGATTTGGCCCACAGCTCAAAAATTCGTGGGGAAGCATCTTACACATTATTGGAAGTCCATTCAAGATTTTGGAACAGTTTAAACACCCTGCATCTCAGAAACAACTCCTGAATTCTGCATTTGAAATTTTGCAACTCATCTTGAATGATTTCCTTCAGTCGGTACCACTCTCATCGTTGAAAAATGTGATCGATGTTTTGGAGAACTTCTGCTCTCAGACCTTTGAGTTAAATGTGTCATTCTCTGGCGTCAGTTATTACTGGCTGATCTCTGATCATTTGAGAGAGATTGCTTCTGGTGACTCAGCAAAGGAAGATTTCTCAGTGGATTCAACCGAGACGTTGACCAAAATCATCGAGGTCACCCAGTCAAGATATGTCAAGGTCCATGCACTTTGGCTATATCTCTTGAGAAGTTTGGTCCACATCTCAAACATTTCTAGAGCCGAGGTCAAGAACGGTTCCGTGCAGACCTTCTTCCGTATTGTTGAATCTCATGGTTCTTACTTGAGTTGGGAGAGAGCATTCCCTATTGTTGTCAACAACTTGTTGAGTATTGACTTGCAGAAGCCAACATCGACATCTTTTGAGGAGATGAAGGCATTCGTTGACAGCAATGCCATCATCCTGAAGGGTATTACCGACTTGTACTGCCGTTTCTATATTCAGAGCCATAACACAGTCTACTGGGAGGCTCTTCTTGGGTGTTACAAAAGATTTGTCGCACTGGATATCATCCCGCTTTCACTCATCACTTACAAGTCGCTAAACCAGGTTTTATCTCTTTTGGAATCACCAACAAGCGAACAGTGCACTTTGTTCTTCGAATTCTGGTCAAGTCAGCCTGTGAAGTACGTTGCTGATGATACCGATCTTTACCAGGATAGCTTAATCGAGTTCGTCAGCACTTTCAAAAGGCTCCATTCATTTGCTCGTCCTTCTACAAAGCAGTTGGAATTAACTCTCGGCATCTTTAATAGTCTGATCCGTTTCCCATTCCTCCCAAAGTACTCAACTGATGTTACGACTCCAACGAAGCTTCAAACTTCAGTTCTAGAGTCGCTGGATGCTATTGATATCACAACAGATGGTGACCTTCTGCTTTCTCAAATTTCTTCAATGGCGTTAATGCCTTTCCAAGTTCGTTCTCGTATCATGAGGAAGCTTCAAAATGTCCGTAAGAAGGAAGTTCCAACATTTATTGCCGTTAGCAAAAAGTCTCTAGATCTTTTGGAGAAGAAGTTGAAGGATGTTGTTGATTACAACGTGCTTGTTTCTGATGGTACTGCTACAAGAGTTATGCGCAATTTGATTGAGGTTGCGGTTTCGGTGAGTGAAGATGCTGATCATCATGCTACGATTCTTGATGCTGGCATCTGGATGAAGAGCTTTGGACTTTTGCTTGATATTACCACACACGTCTCTCCGCTATTGGATGTTGAGATCCCTGAAGACTGGAGTAAAGGTGAAATTCAGGCACACAAGATTTGGTCCCTTATAATTCGAGCTGCTTGCTCCACACTACCAGGTAACAACTTTGAACGTGATGAAAAGCTCAACACACAGTACTACAAGAGCTTCAGACAGGTTATTTTAGACAACATATCACAAAAGACATTGGATGCTGACTTGGTCTCAAAATTCGTTTCTGCTATATGGAAGTCATCTATGCTTTATGACAGCAACGAACTTGAGATACACTTGTTTGAAACTGCGCAGTCTCCAGATGAGATTTCAAAGACCTTGTTGAACTTCAAGGTAGAGGACTATACCACATCACCAGTTCACGTTCTTACCCAGTCAAACTTCAGACAACTCTGCCTCAATGACATATTCACTTTCACTCGACCAGAGTCGAACAAGAAGCTTCTTTCATCTACGCTTCCATACCTTCTCTGCCGTGTTATCATGATTGTTAAGAAGTTTTCTGGTTCTCAGAGGCTTTTAAACAGAGCTCCAGCTGCGACAATCCAGCAGACCGAACTTCAGCTCTTCCTCACCAGACTCTACGAGCTGCTTAAGCTTATGGACAAATCAAACTCGAAAACTTACGAGCCTCTTCTGAGTGTTTTCCCGTTGATTCTGGACAACCATCAATACCTTGGGCAATTGAAGCATTCTCAAGGACTTTTAACTGGTATCACAGCACAGTTCTACAAGATTTCAAGTCAATAAATACATGAAGTGTATTGGTGTTCAGTTTTGAATGTTGTAGATATAAACTGAGCACCTTTCGTATGCTTGGGGTATAAAATGATGCAATTGGGAATTATCAAGCTTCATCAACCTGAATGTATGGAGCGTTCTGTGATGGATTCCATGTGTTACGTGGAACCTCCAATCCTGCGTTAGAAGACTCGGCTTGGCGTTCTCTTTCAAACTCCTTCCATCTTCTCATTTTGATCATGGAATGGTCAAACTCACCCTCTGCTTCATCATGGCCCTTATCACCACCAGCAATGGTTCTGGTTTCACCCCAACTGAAATCATCAAACTTCCAGTAGGCGTAGGAAGGCAAGACAAAGTTCCAAATTGGGAGAGCACAAAGATAGATTAGCATCCAAACCAAATAAGACCAACGAGAAGCGGTGACCACAATGACCATACCCGGGAGACCCAAAATAATGGCCAAGAGAACAAGCGACAAGACTGGTGTAGGTTTGGAAATAATAGCGACAATAATAACGTATATGGTGAAGGAAATAGCAGCAGGCAAAACCAACGTACCCAAGAGCTCAATACCAATGACGAACTGCATAGAGAAACAGAATGTACCACACAAATCCTTGACAAGAACCAATTCCATCAAGTTATGCACAGTAGAGTTAATCCAACGTCTTCTTTGGGAGAGCAACACCTTGAACTTATCTGGAACAATGGTCTTACACACTGCTTTCGGAACGAAAATCTGCTTTCTCTTTGGGAAAGTTCTCAACATCAAGGTGGAAAGGAAACGATCTTCACCCAACAACAACAAGTTCTTCTTATGCAAAGTGTCAATAACGTTATCAGAGTATCTCTCGACAATATCAGGATTGGCCAAGATTGGAACCCAGAAACCATCAGCAGCCTTTGGAGCCTTGATACGGTACATACAGAAACAACCAGGTAAACAAGTGACACCACCGAACACAGATTCAAATGCCTTAGCTTGGTGATGGGAAATAAAGTACTCAAACACCTGGATGGCTGTAACCCACGACTGACGTTTGTTGGCGATCTTGGTTTCACCACAAAGACCCATAATCTCTGGATCCTTGACCATGGAACCAATCATATGTGTCAAAGAATCTGGATAAACCTTCGTATCGGCATCAACCATGAGAACAACCTCGTACATATCTGCAAGTAAACCTGTCACCCTCCAAATGCTCAGCAAAATCTCGTATTCCAACTCAGTCATTCTCTCATCAAAAGTGATCTTCTGTAAAAAGGACATCAAAATAATTTGAGAATCACGCTTACCTCTGTTACCAGGCTTGGCTGAGTTGGCTTCATCTGGAGTACCACACTTCACAATACAAACGATTGGAACTCTCTGTTGATTTTCTTCTGGGACTGTAGAGTTATCATACTTGTAGTAACCTGCATAAACCTTAGCCATGTTATGTCTCTTGGTACCTTGAGCAACAGCAACGTAAGAGTATGGCTGAACGTTTTCTGGTTCAACAGAGAAATCGGTCATCATTGACAAAGCAATATCTGGGGTAGTGAGGTCATTACCAGAACCCTTGATTAAACCATCACAAAGAATCAGGATCAACTTATGCGAGTTAGGGTAGTCAGTAGTAGCGATGGAGTCCAAAGTAGTTCTTAAACCAGCCTCATCCTCGGAGTAACAAGTAACCAGTGTGATTGTATGAGCCAATGGATAGTTGAATGGCTGGTAGTCAACAGGTGGTTGTGGTACGACGTTCGGGTGAAGAAGATCTGGATCCAAAGAAGTGATCTCAGACATTGCAGCCAGGTTGGAAACAGATGGGTTCCTAGAACCAAATGGCGTCAGCAAGTTATTGGTGGAGTTGGACAAGTATCTGCTGTGCGTCTTATTGTTGTCAGTGGAGTTCATCTGCTTAGCGGCCTGAATAGCCATTGTGGTCATCTCGTTACCCTTGGAGTTATAAGTTGGAGTAAAACCATAGTTGTTGAAATTGTTCAGCTCGTTCTGACTTCTGCTAGCCTTGAGGATATCGAATCTGGATGCACGTCTCTCCTGTGCCTTGATAGGGCCCAAAGTATAAGTGTTAGCGGCCCAATCTTCTCTCTCATTATCTCTCTTATTCATCTCCTTAGCATCAATGACATCGGCACCTTGTTTAGGTGCCACAAACCACTTGAAGTAACATGCAAGGATGAACTTAGCAATAACGACGGACAAAATGAAGACAAGTGAAACGTACAATACAACTTGGGAAGCAATGCAACCGACGGTATCGGAATCAACGACACCAACTCTAATAATTTCTGACAAACACTTGGCAGCTTTCTTATCAGAGCTGCTGGCAAGAAGAAGGGAGACATCATAACCTCTCATTTCTGAATCTTTCAATTCGTCAAAGAGGTCTGGGTATGTAACATCAGTGGATTGGATCCAATCTAAAAGACTCAAATCTAGAACATTACCGTTGAAGACAACCAAGTTTCTTGAAGAGTTCTTAAGATCATCCCAAGTGAAGTAAACATCTCCAACACTCTTCAAGCTGTAGTATGCATCTCTTGCGTATTGGGAGGTGTGACAGGCCCAACCATCGTAATACTCCGAAACTGTGAAGTTTGGAGAACTGGTACCGTTCTGATTGAAAAGTTTACATGGCATGTACCATGCAAGTTCCTCACCTTTATATGGGATAGAACAGTTATCTCTTGGCTTGATCAAGCCTTTGCAATTACCGTTGACGTTTTGGAACAAGAAGGAAGCATCCATACCACCTGCGTTGATAGGTGGGTACAAGATGTTAGCACCGGCATCAATACCAGCTGCCTCCGGATGGGAAGATCTTGTCAAATCGTAGGACTTACCATTGATGATCAAGTAACCAGTGTTCACAGTGTTTGCTCTCAATCTAAGAGGAGTGGAACCACAAACCGTCTTGGTGAAACCGAAAGTCAAGTAGGCGATGAATGTACCTAAATATAGAATGATCGAGATCAAAGCACATTTCTCCCTCCAGGCCATTTGTCTCTCTTTTTTAGGCATTCCAAACAGTTTCAACAGAGATCCTGGGGCCCAGAATGTGATCACGTAGCAGTAGACCTGCCAAGCTGACAAACCAGTGTCGTGTTGAGAGGACAATGTCTTCTTCTTCTTCTGTGCACTTGTTGATGGCGGAATACCAGATGTGCTATTCTTCAAAAACGGGCTCTGCTCATACTCATCATTCAAACCATACATGGTACGACCTTTCAGCTGGTCTTCACTTGCACGTTCACTGGAGAGATCTTCAAGTTGGATTCCTTCTTCATCTTCTCCACTGAAGTCGGCAGACTGTCTCAGATGTGATCCTCTTGAATTTCTGTTACTTGTCGCTTCTAGAGAGACAGGGTCAACACCTGTTGAAGAAGGATTGATGTTGATGTGATCTGAATGCTGAGCAGCAGCCTGTGCATAGTAATAGTGTGGGTTTTCCGGATCATTCAACGTGTTTCTCTCAGGCCTCACAAGAGATCTTTTCCTTTCGACACCAGCGGAAGCGGATGATCCAAGAAGCGCCTCATCGTCAAACGTCTCATACTTCTTAGAGTTGCTTCTCTTGATCGACGAGCTTCTGTTGAACATGGCGGTCTAAGTATTTTGGAAAGGGCGGCTCGACTTTGAACCGGGCAATGCTGCTTAGATGCGGGCTCAAAGGGCTGCGTAATATTGGAGGCTTTTTTTTTACCTTCTTCCCAGAAAGTAAAAGAGAAAGCTCTTTAATGTTTTAAGATGTGAACCGATGGATGGTCGACGTTATAAGCTTCTTGCTTGTTCAAAAGCGCGTGGCAATTAATGGATGACGGTGCCGCTGAATGTTAACGTGAAACAGATTTGTGTTAACAGCGCTAAATTCTACATAAAGAAATCGAGAGTAAAGGAAGGGAAGGGAAAAAAAAAAAAAAAAAAAAAACGTAAACAAAAGCTGACGGCGCATTGTTTTAGGGCGCTAAGCGAGATCCGGGGGGTGTTAACCATGAGATTTACGCGTTTTGAACGGTACATTGATATTTACACACATGGATTCAACGTATTCATCAGTCCATACTTTCATCAATTGTAAAACCATCCCATTCCAGCCATTTTCTCTGATTTCCATTCCGGAAAAACGCCGCGTTTTTGGCGTTTTTAATTTCTGGTGTTCGGATGTTTTCTATATAGCGCGCCTGATCAGCTAGCTAATTTTTTTTTTTTTTTACGCGTCGTGTTTCGCGATCGGCCCGAGAAGTGAACAAGGCTCTGTCTCAGAAATGTCGAGCACCTATTAGTCCATAGATTTTGCATATATGTATACGAGAAGTGCATAGATAGAAACCAACCATATGTTTAAAAAATATTATTAAAAGGACCAGAAGAGCACGATAAAACCAAGAAAAACGCAGAAAAATCAAAACCAGCATCATAAGCGGCAAAAAGCAATATGAATAAAAAAAAAACATCATGAACTAAAGAGACGAAAGGAAACAGGAAAACAAAGAGACGGTTAATATAACCATCTTAGCACATGTAGAAACATATAGTCACAAATGCACCCGAGGGACATGGCGTGTATCCTTTTTTTTTCAATTCCATCACAAAAAAGAAAGATACTTGGACCTGCATCCTCCAAACCATTAAGCGAAGTATTCCTAAAATAAACTTGGCTAAGAACAACCCGCTTCTCAAGGCTGAGGGGTGGCTTCGCCCAAATAATGGCTGTAACGTTTTCGATCCCAGCGGAACAGTGGGAGAAAAGGATATATGTTCAATGAAAAACCTGAAATCACCAATGTGCGTTTCATCTCCGCTCCAGATACTCGAGCTCGCATCGCATCGCGATACTTCAAATTGAGGTCTCAAGGGCATCAATGAAGGGGGAGAAAGTTGTAAACGGCTTATGAACGGGAATAGTTACCAGACAACAGCATGAATTACTTGTGGCAGTGCTGGAGAGTGGACTATTGGAGGTGCTGAGACAAGGGAGAAGTCATTTGACTTGTGAGGAGTGTGGGTATCCTAAATGAGAGAGGTAATGAAGAAGAGACTGACCAAAATGCGAAGACACGTAGAAGTCAAGATTGAGGGGGATCAAAGAATGTCATAAATAGCTTGCGTGGAGGCAGTGTGAAGTGTGAGGTATTCCAGAAGAAACATCGTGGTACCAACTAATCACTGTCTGAATTTTAAAGGTGTAGTGGTGTGCTCTTCGAGTCTTGATGTTGGTACTTGAAATGTGAACTCATTGTAAAGATTTGGAGACATTGGGCTCACTGTCGATTGTGAAGTGAGGGATGGCACTGAAGAGATGGATGCCTCGTCGTTATCAACTCTTTTGATGCTACTGAGGAAGTCAGTGTGCTTTTTGTCCGAGCTCAAATCGAGTGTCGAAAGATTTTCGATGAGCTGTGTTCTCAATTGATCGGTGGACTTCTTCATGCGAAGGGCCTTATGTGTGTGCTGAACGTATAGCTCTTGTTCTTCACTAAGTTGATCCTCAGAGAACCTTAGTTGAAGGTGTCTCTCTCTAAGTCTGACGAGTCTCCATGTGTTCTTTGGGTATCTTCTGAACTCCTGTGTGGTTTGTGCTGTTGTGGCAGACATGTTGTTTGTGATTGTGATTGTGATTGTGACGTTTGTTTGTTTTGTTGAAAAGGGCTTATCGTGACTCTCTTGTATGGGGAAGGTGTAGAACGGGGATTTGTCGGTGTTTATATAGCAGCTGAGCAGATTTTTGGAGCCAGTTCCCTTCGAGGCGCTTTCAGCGGGACAAGGCAACTAGAAAGAAAAAAAAAACGTAAGACGTCTCGTCTTTGGCGGCAGGCAGCGCAAGGTTGCGTAGAGGTGCCTATCTTGCCCGCCTGAGTTCAAGACGTATGTGCGTACTTATGCATTGTGCAGTGGAACCTGCAGATGCCTCTAACCGTCGGCGCACGGATAACTTTCAATATTTGGTATCACTGGAAATTCATGGATTCCACCTATTGTATCACTGGAAACTAGAAAAAAACGAAATAGTTCAAGAGATTACGGTTGCAAGAGACTTTTTAACGTCTGTGGCAAAGAAAAAAATAGAGGAGACAGCGCATTGAGTTGTTGTGGTGTGTGGATCTCTCATCTGGGGCGGCGCGGATAAGGACATGTACCTCTGCCTCCTGGTGTAGCCGTTTCTGAGAGGCACTAAACGACACAGTTCTTTCATAGACTGTCTTTGAATACGGAGCCTGGACCTTTCTAACCATCCTCCCCGCAAAAGTGCACCGGATGAAAGAAAATTGACGATAATCCGGAAGATATTTGGGTGAGACACTTTTCTCGCAACATAACCACTGCCCTGAAAGCTCTAGACCGCTCGCTTCTTCTTCCTCTGTGCTCTCCTTCCAGAAATCCCCCCACCCCCTGTGGATCTTTCCCCCGAAAAAAAGATTTTCTGGGTGAGAAACTTGTGCCAGCGGACGCTGCTGGAATGGCCAAGGGGCGACTGATCTGCGGGGGAGTCTGTCGCCGGGCATGAAACCACAGCGATCGTCAAGGCGGACGTTGGCAACGGTCCACGGGTTTGTTCACACAAGGAAACTAGCGGAATGCTGGACCCCACACCCACAATGGGTGGAATGTTTGAAGCTTTTGCACGGTGCTCTGGATACTCTCCATGAACAATGACGCTTCATTTTACGTTGATGAATATCATCTGCCACACGTGACTCTCTGGTTCCGATTTATCCCGTGTTGCAGAGGCGACCCCACCAATGCACGGAGCCATATCTTGCACCCACACCACTGAACTGGGAAGTCCCCTTCCGAAGAGGACACCGCTTAGTCAACTTTAGCCTTTTGTGCTTCATCTCAACGTCTTGCCTTTCACTTCCCAGCCTTTATCGTATATTGGTCTAAGACTTATCTGAGCTTTGACAAGGCAGGCTAACATGGCCTTGCAATTATAGTGTGCATCTGGGGCAAGGCTGTTCTATCGCAGATGTGGACAGAGATCTAGATCAACACATGATATTAAGAGAAGAATTACAATCACGGTTCTGTTACAAACCTCCTTGAACAACAGCGCTAACTGGCTAATTCAGGTCACTGCATAATAGGCGGTATCGGGGGTTAAACTCAGAAGTTTGAACTGGCTTTGATGGTTGCTCGCATAGGATATCTCATTGTAATCGTGCGTTCGATGGCAAGTGTAAGCCATTATCAATCTGATCATATCTCCTGACCGTGTCTCTTCAACCTCAAGCACCATTACAGAACATAAGTGTGAATAATGAATATATGCCCAGACCTCGGACATTGTTTAGCAGGGGAACTCTATAACTCATAGTTATAAGCACGGCTAGAACCTCAAAGCAAATATCCATCTAGATGCTTGTGATAGCTTTGTTAATAGACCCCGCCTCCGCTTTGAGACGATTGTGTTTGTTCCAAGTTGGAATCAACATCATCATCACCTCAATTCGTGATGCAACGAGGAACTCGGTCATTAGGCTGGAAGAAAAACCGCCTTCATTAACGCAATCACTAAGCAGCCATAGATCCCAACGGATCTGTGTTTGCATTGAATACGGTGCTTCTTTGTGTGAATTCTTCATCGAGGCAAGGCAACACATACGGACCTCACCAAGAGAATCTCAGCAAGGGTCCTCTGGGTGTCTACTGTAATGATGTAATTTCCTCACTTATAAATCACTCAGTTGTGCCTCTGGGTGTACAACCAAGACACTCCTCATTCTGGGTTCCTATTCGGTTTAATAATTCTTCTAGATTTCGAAAGTTACCATAAACACAGCCCGCCTAATCTGGCCGCGCCGTAATGGGCAATGAGCCTCCCCTCTATCAAACGCCGCGTCTTGCTCATTTTAGCGAAGTCCATCTCAAGTGTGAATTATTATAAGCGGCCAGAACTTTCAAATCAATGCCTCGGCTAGATGCTTCTTGACGTTTGATCCCATAGAGTGTGGGTATCTCTAGTGCGCAGTTAATATTTACATTCTTGTGATTTGGGGTTCACCAACATTCCGTTCTAAATAAACCGTCTCGATTCATGAATATATATAGAGTGAGTTCAAGAGTCCAACGCCTATCCAAGAAAAAGAAGAACAATAATAATAACTGTGGCCACCCAGAGACAAGGTAAATGACATATATAGGACCCAACCCCACACCGCACGTAAGCGCCCCCATACGCCGAGATCGACCTTCTCCCCTTCGATTTCCCGATCAACGAGAGAGATTCCTTCTAAACAAAGATCTACAACAGAGCCGTTACGCCCCCAACAAGAGGCAGGTAGATCAGCACGGACATGGGAAGATCCGTCCGACGGCCGAAAGGGGAATATATCTTCTCCTAAAACGGCAAACGTCTGGAAGTTATAAAGCATATGTACCACGCGTACACATATTGAGAGAGCTTTAACAAGAAGTCTGGCCCTCCTCCTCCTCCTCTTCCATATTCTTCCCTAGCAGTGCCCTATTCCCGCCCCTCCCTCGGTATTGTCTCAATTACTGACCAATATTTGGACCATCTACGAGCGATCCCCCTGGCGGGCCGTTGGGAGAGGACAGCGAATCACCATTGCGGTGGTTTGTTCTGGCTGTTCGTGTGGCTGTTGAAGATCCCGAAAGGTGCACAGCTGTGCATCTTCAAAAAAGACAGACAAGCTGCAAAAACTCGAGGCGTTGGCAGCTTTACGTGGTAGTCCCCCCAGTCGTGAACACGGGAGGGACCATACCTTTGTCCGAGTAATTGCCCCATTATCAGTGATAAGCTCGAAGGCACGATCAAGACTCTTAGACACACTGCTTAGGAAAAAAAAAAGCAGGCCACGGCCATCAAACATCTTTTCCGGAAGGGCTGTGCAACAAATAATAATACGAACACATATGGTGCTATATGATAACCATATTACACACCTCCCTTGCTTTCCCACAAAACTCCGCAAAGCCAATAAAGAAAAGATCGTCTCTCCGCAAAAGCACAAACAAAAGAGTTAATCGACTTCAAGTCGCGTGCGAGGGCTCTTTGTTGAATTGATGTGGAAGAGAGCGAGCGAACGGACGCACAAGCTTCAAAAGTCGACGATCGACATTCATGATCTACATTGGATATATAGCGTAAAGACTAGGAAAACCGATAATCACGAAACAAAAAAAGAAGTTAAAGGAGGGTGTTTCTACAATATGACGGAAGAGTTTGTCTGAAGATCAGATATGTATTTTGCGCAAAAAACACACAGGACTAAGATGTTATCTATAAACTGTTTGATGTTAGTTTATGTCTTGATTGTAAAACAAGAGACACACACACATCAAAATAAACATAGAACGGAGTAAAAAAACGCTTGAAGGATCAGAAATTTGGGTATACTTAATGCCTCATTCCTGGAGAGTACTTGTTTCCAGTTCGGACTGGTGCACAGCTTTTGTCTCGTCATTTTAACGTCTCTCCGTTCAGTGTTGTTGTGTGGAAGAAACTCCAATTCATCATTGAATACTTACTCTTTGTGATGTTTTTTGGTTATAGACACTAAGGAAAGGGAGAGAGAGAGAGAAAAGACACCGAAAATTTTTTATGAGCGTCTCGAGAAAAGTTCGCGAAACCCCGCGAAAACGTTTGTTGAGGTTTCGGGCGTTTAGGGCAACACTTCGATGTTAGGGTTCTAGAGCTTTTGGTTTCTTAGGCATTAGATGGAATCAATTGGGATAAGAGTTAGATATCGAAGAGCAGGTTCATATATTGCTCAATTTCAGGTGTGAGAACAAGGCTTTCTTGTCTGGCTTAGAGAACAAACGACGCGTATCAAGGGTATCCTCCCCCCCCCCTCCTTCCACACATCCACATCGAAAGCACCCGAACTCATCATCTCTTCTTTTTTAATGCTTCTTTACATTAAGCCTTGTTGATCACTGGTATTCGCAGAATGCAGAAAAAGCCTGCTTTCCCCTGTTTTTATTTGGTCTTGCCTTTTTAAATAATACGCTCTCCGCATTTTTTTTTTGAAATGTTTATCCTTTGCACACGCGACGCGTTTATAACGACGCGTCTCATCAAAAAACGCGAGAACATCTCTAATGACGCGTTCATCTCCCCCTTTTCAACAATAGTGATGATGCACATTCTTGCTATCGCTGCGTCTTCCCTTGAGAGCTTCCAGCCAAATGGGCTCATTGGGTATCCCAATTGGGCCTTGACGGTGCTGTGTGCTGTCACAAGGATCATCCAAGGCCAATTACACTTCCCGATGGGGAAACTTCAACTACGAGAGGCATTGTTTTATGATTATGCTTTATGGTTGTTGTTTAATGTATAGGTTTCACTTAATTCAAGTTCATATAATTGAAAAAAAAAATGTAATAGATAACAGATCACCGATGGGGTAGGGATTCTTGATACTTTGGCGAGAGCATAGAGCATAGAGAGCATAGAGAAAGCGAATGAAAGAAAAATGTTACAGAGGATAATTGTAATTAATGTTTCATCAAAATAATGAATTTTGACCAGTTCGACATACACCTTTTATAACGAGTTCTTCCTAATCATGACCAACAAAGCCGAATGAAACCGCCTTCCCAGTGGGAAAGCTCTAGCCTCGAACAGGCACTTTTGCAGTTTCGCACACGCTTTTTTAGCCCATTTCCCATTTCCAGGCGGGTTGGTGCCTGTAGATTTGACGCGTTTGCCCAAACATTTCGCACTGCGGCAGCTTCAAAGGAACCTCGCATGCGCATCAAAACAGAACGCGTCGAGCAAAATCAAAGGTACATAGCTCTCGGTATATAACTCTCGACATACCCCGGTATCTCGGTGTGAACATAGGCAGTTGCTCCCATTAGGACCTCCACTGATCTCCTCTTTCTAAAAAGACAAGCAGTCATCCTACCTTCCAGCCAACCAACCAACATTCCTCACAATGTCCGACTCTCAGGCCCTCAACATTCTCATGAAATCCCCAGTGACCCACGACATGGTCTCACACATTGTGAACATCACACTTAAAGTGATCCGCTGCAAGAAGTCAAAGGTCTATCCATCACCTCCTTCTTCACCAAACGGCAAGTCTGTTTCAAAACCACTGCCTTCTCTGATGACCTTCATCTCTCGCATTGTGAGATACTCTAACGTCTACACCGGAACGCTTCTGTGTACATTGGTCTATCTCGAGAGACTCTCTGCTAAGCTTCCAAAGAATGCCCAGGGTCTCCCATGTACTTTGCATCGTATCTTCCTCGCTGCTTTGATCATCTCCGCAAAGTTTAACAACGATTCATCTCCAAAGAACAAACATTGGGCCAAATACACCGATGGTCTCTTCCGCGTCGAGGAGATCAACCTCATGGAACGCCAATTGCTTCAATTGATGAACTGGGATGTCGTTGTCTCTGAATCTGAATTGGCACATACCCTCAGAAAATTCACCGAGCCTATCAAGCAGGACTTGAAGAAGGCCGCCCGTATCCGTCGTTCTCTCTCCAAACAGAGACTTCACCAGCAGCAACAGCAGCAACAACAATATGCTCCACCATCTCCACCACAACTCTCCTCACCAAACACTCACAGCCACTATCCGCAAACACCTACATACACATGCAACAGCACTCCACATCATCTGAGATCACATTCCGCTTGTTCGATCTCCTCCTTCTCCTCCACATCGAGTCTTGATGATGATGAGGTCCTCTCGGCACACTTGGGCAACGCTGTGCAATACGCTTATCAGCCTCAACCGCCAAAGCCTGTCGAGTATACAGCTTCCGTTGTGTCACACACCAACAACATGGATGACGATGTCTTTTTGACTAGTCTATGGGGTTCCTCTGTGTGAGAATGTGTTTTTTTTTTCTTGTTCTGGTTTTATTTTGGGTTTTCCTGTTTGGTCTTGGGTTTTTTTTCTTTTAAGGTTACGGTTTTAGAAATTTTTGGGTCCTAGATAATGAAGTTATGAATGTTATGGTTTATATGATAAAAGGATCAATTGTAGACATCAGATTCATCAAGCCCTGCTTGAAAATCTTTTGAAACTTACTCTCTGCTCAAGGCCCTATCATTTGTGCCTCCAGCTACCTTTAAAAGATAAACACTACATAGATCTACATTGCTACTATTGTACTAATCCAAACTCAAGCACTAAGCTTTCCTATATTCCAGAATTTATGTGTGTGTGGGGCTGTTTTTTTTTTTCATTCACTTAGTCGTGGTACTTCATACCCTTCCAAGAGGTGGTGATGGTCTTTGGCTGTGTCAAGAACTTGAAGGCGGATGGACCGTAGAAGTGCAAGTCACCGAGGAAAGAGGCCTTGTTAGAAGTGAAACCGAAAGCGGCGTGTGGAATTGGAACGGAAACGTTGATACCAACCTGGTTGACGTTGATCTTCTTGGCGAAGGCATTAGCAGCTGGACCGTTCTGGGTGAAGAGAGCAACAGAGTTACCGAAGGCGTTGTTGTTGATGTAGTCAATGGTGTGGTCGAAAGTGTCAACCTCAACAACGGTGAAGATAGGACCGAAGAGCTCCTCATCAACACATCTCATACCTGGCTTAACACCTCTGAGCAAAGTTGGACCGATGAAGTAACCGTTCTTGAAGTGCTCACCATCTGGCTTGTTGAGACGACCGTCAACCAAAACCTCGGCACCCTTAGCAACAGCATCCTCGATAACAGCCTCAATTCTGTTAAGAGACTCCTTGGAAACAACTGGACCGAAGTCACCATCATCGAAACCTGGCTTAGCCTTAAGACCCTTAACCTGCTCAACGATATCTGGCAAGAAGTTTCTGGCCTCACCAACGAGGAAGAGGATATCAGTGGAGAGACAGACCTGACCGGTAGAAGAGAAAGCACCGGTGACAATACCCTTAAGAAGGGCATCCTTGTCAGCATCTGGAAGAACGACAACGTGGTTCTTAGCACCGAGGTTACACTGAACTCTCTTACCGAGACTGGTAGCGGTGTCATAGACGTACTTACCAGCGTTGTTACCACCAACGAAGGTGACAGCGGCAATTCTTGGGTCGGTACACAACTTAGTGACAGTTGGGGCCTTACCGTGGACGATGTTGATGACACCATCTGGGACACCGGCCTCCTTGGCGATCTCAGCGAGAACGGCACCAGTACCTGGGCACATCTCAGATGGCTTCATAACGGTGGTGTTACCGGTGGCAATGATGTATGGGATAGTCCACAATGGAATCATAACTGGGAAGTTGAATGGACAAATGGAACCAACGATACCAATTGGCTCACGAACAGTCTTAGTCTCCATGTCAGAAGAAACCTCAAGAGCAACGGACTCGGTCTCCTTGAGAACGGTACAAGCGTGCTCAGCACACTGGATACCTCTGTAGACATCGGCGATGGCAGCGGACCAAGACTTACCTTGCTCCAAGACAATGATGGAGGCAAGTCTCTCCTTGTTAGCCTTAAGCAACTCAACGTACTTGAAAGTGAGCTCCATTCTCTTAATGACAGAGAGCTGGGAGAAGGACTTGAAAGCAGTCTCAGCGGCATCGATGGCAGCGTTCAACTCAGCATCGGTGGACTGTGGAACCTTGGAGACGACAATGTCGGTAGCTGGGTCGTAGACATCGAACCACTCAGTAGAGTCGGATTTAAGAGACTTACCGTTGATGTAAGTGGCAGTCTCGTAGACCTTGAACTCTGGAGTAGCGTGCTCCTTGAGGGCTGGGGCAAGGTCAATGGTAGACATGTATGCACGGGTGGCCTTCATGAGAATTGGGGCCTGACGGAGAAGAGCGGCTCTGCCCTTGGTGGTTCTGGCAACGGTAGAGAGCATTGTTGTATGGAAGATCAATGGCGATGCTAACTGTTTGACAATCAGAAAGAGAGATGATGGAGGGGGGAGGGGCAACGAAGGTATTTATACCTCAAGGCTTTAAGAACTTTTTTTTTCTTTGCCCCAGGTTAACGGGATCCCGAGAAACTCTGTCGGAACGAGTGACCTAGGCTAAGGCCGAAACGGGTATGCAAAGAGAGTCGTTGATCCGACAACGACACGAGATTCATTTTTTTTCTTCCACTACGGACAAAAGCTCATAAATCCATCTCTTTGAAGAAAGCTTTAACTGAATCGTACTTGTTTACACGCTCAATAATGCTATGTTTCCCATAAAGTCTAAAAAACCAAGATTATTGAGCGAAAGCTTATAACTACATAGAAGAGTGAAAGAGACACCGATGCGCCCCAGTTTTCGGGGTTTTGGAGTCGCGGTCTCGGAGATTCGAACAACCCCAAATTCTATATGGCATGATGATCTGTGTGCTTCGTACGTCAAATTATTGTGTCTAATACCAGATAAATGACGTCAATAAACGAAGTTTACCGTAGAGAAACCCTCTCTTTTTTTTTTTTGACCATGAACTGTCCCTAGGTTCCATCCCGGAAAAAAAAAACAGCGCATCGCCTTACGTAATCGCGGGGTGATTCCGAGGGGCATCGCGCAGATCTCTGCCTCTCTCTTTTTTTTTTTCCTTAAGACCGTTGTTGACACTTGGTTTTTTTGTTGTTCTCGTTCCTGGTGAAAGGAAACTTTCGTATGACCAAATACATATACGTTAAGGATAAGGAGGAATCCGGGTGTACAAAATAGGAGCCCGACTATTTTGCAAGTCATTAGCTGATCACGATAACATAAACACAAACCACCTAAAGTTTAAAACAGCCGGAGAAAGGAAAAAACACCTGTTCTTAACTCCACATGAATACTTCAGCCATACATCATGGGGGAGGGGTGAATTAAGACTTTGGGCTTTCTGTCCTTGTGGAGTAGTCTGCTGTGCAGTTGCAGCATGTCTTTCTACCCGCGATTGGTGCCTTTGACTCCCTATCTATACGGCTAAGAAAGTTGCGGTTTTCGAGTGAAGGAAAAGCTGATCGGAGCATAACAGGCCGTCCATGTACGGAAGCTTCTTTGTTTAAGAGTTCTCTTCTTTTATAATGAGTTGTGATAAAAGTTTTGAAGAAACGAGAAACACGTTTTGTTCCAAAAGCCGATCTATTACCCCTTTATGGCATAGTCTCATGACAAAACACACCATTAATCGCACCATTTTTACAAATAGATATTTCTGACACCCCTAAGAGATGAGCTAAACGCCAGGGGTATGTCTTTAACTCCAATAAGACAAGCATTAAAGGTGTGTTTTGTAACAGCCTCACCATATGGGTATACCGTAACTCGGCTTTTGTAGAAGGGAACACCAATCAAACGGTACTCATGTACGGCTATAGCGGTTCACACCCCTCCGACTCCGCTTCTTTATTGTTGATTTCTCCCGATGTTTCAGTGTAATTCGGGCGTGTTGTATATTGAAGGCCTTTAGGAGCCTATATTTGGATTACTAATATATTACGTAAGCGAACCTTACTCAATATAAGTACGTAGAATATTACATAATCTGTAATTATAGCTGACTTTAATTTCTGGAGATTTTCATAATTTTTATTTGAATTAAATATCAAAAAAGACGTTTGAAATAGAGAAATAACATACCAAACTTACTTCAGAGGTATTTTAATGACAACTATGCTAAAATCGGGACATGAATCAAGCTTTAAGTATTTTTTTTTGATCTAATTGAATATCAGCATACTTCACACCCGGACACCACAAAATAAAAACCCAGACACCACTTGCTAAACTTGGCTCAACATTCATATCATCACCATTAAAGCAGAGATATATAATTCCATACCTCATATATAAGAACAGAAGCAATAAATCTATCTATTTCTGAAGATACAAGTGCGCAGATCTAATAGTTATACTGAGATCTCGATCGACATCATGATCGATCCGATCGCTGAGCTGAGCTGAGCTGCAAGCCTTGCGAGCGTGAGCATATTTATCTCGTTTTAGGCTTTTTTTTTCTACAGTGCCAATTAAGTCGACGATAGAAGGAATTTGAGCAAATTAATGATGAGCAAATATAAGACAACGACAACAAATCGATCGAGTAGATATTTTGAAGTGATTATCCTCATTGTAGAAGAAGTAGAAGAAGACGTTGTTCTTTCTGTTATAGCAAATGACGGTGACGTATATGGGTCTTGATTGTCTCGCTGACCAAGGTACAGACGAGTATGCCCGGTTGAAGAAGATCTCACAATCGGGGAAGCTTGCGTGGGGTTATCAAGCCGAATATGCCAAGTGGTGTCTCTATTTTGGTGCTGTTTTGATATCCCTTGCCGTTCTGCGTAAGCTTCTTTACAAGTATGGCGATTGGTCTTATCGTAACACCAAGATTGGCCAAAGGGCATTGATCAACATCCCTTTTGGGAACAAGATCTCTGCCATTTCCAGATTCATCTCGTACCGTCGTATCCCTCTCATAATCTCCAGAATCACGGGACTGCCTTCAACTCTGGGAACTCTGATCGTTCTTGGTGCCTCAACTGTGTTCCTCCTTTGTGTGATATTCGTTCCACATTATTACTTGAGACCATGTAGAGGATTTGGATCGCCTCCTTTAGCTGTTCGTTCGGGTATGGTGGTGATGTCAATGACACCTTTCCTCGTTATCGTCTCCGGTAAGACAAACTTCATCTCTTTTGTCACTGGTGTTTCTTATGAAAAATTGAACATCTTCCATCAATCTTTGGGATGGGGGTCTTTCTTCCTAGGTATGGTTCATACCGTTTCTTTCCTATTGCAAGATGTGAGAGAAGGTGGTATGGCTCGTCTAAGATCCCAATGGGACTCACAACTCATCTACAGAAACGGTGTTCCCCCGTTGATTTTCTTGTTCCTTCTCTGCTTCCTAAGCACGAGATTCTCCAGAATGCTTTGCTACGAGGTTTGGTTCCATTCCCATTGGATCCTTGGCCTTGCTTACACTGCTACGTTGACTCTTCATGTTTATAAGTCTCTCGATAGTGAGGAGTACATTTGGGGTACACTCGGCTTCTGGGTGTTCCAGATGTTATACAGAGCCGTTGTGAAGACAACGTTCAAGCCAAACCAATACGCTTTCAAATCCAAAAGAGCAAACTTGACACAACTTCCAGGCGATGTCTTTGAGATCTCAGTTCCTATCGCTGGTGAACAGGAATTGGATTGGAAACCGGGCCAGCATATCTTTATCAGATTTGTCTCGGGTTTCCATACACTTGATAACCATCCATTCTCCATATTGACCACCTCACAACCTCATAAGAAGAGTCTGTTAAAGCTCATTGTCAAACCACAAAAAGGATTAACTAAGAAGATGTATAATCTCTTGCAAGATGAAAAGAAATCCAAAGAGTTGAAGTGTTTCATCGATGGTCCTTACGGTGGAATGAACCGTGATCCATTAGCATTTGACAAGTTGGTTCTCGTTGCAACAGGTACCGGTGTAAGTGTAACTACCCCTTTCATGTCATATGTCGCTGAAAGATTACATTTTGCTACGAATTGCGTTCAAAAAATTGAGTTCTTATGGGTTGTGAAGTCCGTTGAATCCATTGAATGGGTTCGCACGGAGTTGAAAGAGGCACTTCACAAGGCATCGAGGGATGGATCAACTCCAATATTTGATGTGAAGGTCTTCGTTACCGATTCAAACGACGGTCAGGCACCAGAGATCGTTACGAGTAAAGCTCAATTGGGATTGAATGATTCTTCATCGGGAGCAGGCTCAATATTCAAGGAGTGTATCGATGACACCGTTGATGTAGATGATCTCATCACGGTGTACAGAAACATGAAGCCAGATTTCCAAAAACTTTTACAAGATACCAAACTCTTGCCGAAAACGGCATTTATCTGTTCCGGTACCGGATCGGTTCAAGAAGCTTGTGGTAACGCTGTGTCACAGTTGCAGAAGAAGGTGTTGTTCGAGAAGGATGTTGATGAGGTTTATTTGCATACTGAGAATTTCGGTTGGTAATTTATTTTTTCCCCTATTTATAAAGTCAATTAATATATCTCAAATTAGACAGTCGTTTCTGGTAGACTACATGATTTAACAGATTGATTAAGCTATTCAAGTGACTCTATGATTCTCCACCAACAGTGAAGTGTGCATCCATAGATGCCTCAAATGGATTACTGTTATTAGTAGCGCTGCTTGTTGGCATTGGCGTGGTGAAAGTGAATGGAGTGTTCATCTGTGGGATCGATAACACCGATGGGATGGCACTTAACAACGGAGGGTTCACAGTGGAAGCGGATTGAGGAACAGAGGAGGATGTGGAGAAGGCATCGTTGATGAGTCTATATGAGGAAACTTCGAGCATGATGGTGACGTCCTTTGTTGCCTTGGTTAAAGCGGCAAGCGATGGTCTGACTTCATGAAGTATTGTCGCTTCGTTCATGATACCTTTTGTGGAGGCAAGGATGGTAATGATAGCTTTCAACAACGAGTTGACTTCCTCGTAGAATCTCTTCTTCTCCATCAATGTCATGGACTTGACACCTTGGTTCTGATTACCCAATCTCATCTTGATCTTCTTGTTCAAATTCATCAAAGTGGAACAAGTACTTGTGAGCTCCTTAATCCTAGCAATGGAAGATGAAGAGAGATGTCCATCTTCAGCGGTAGCATCAGCGGCACTCTTAGAGATAGCATCGTTAAGTTCAGCGTAGACCTGGTTGGAAGATTGAAGAACGGTATGAATCGACTCGTACAACTTCTCATCCACTTCAGCGTACTCATTCAATTGTTGTTGTGTGATAGAATTGTGCTCTGGGATTCTCAACGGTGGGAGATGATTGTTACGAGTCGTTGCTGTAGAAGTTGAAGCCACGGTGGTGTTGATTGACAACGAAGGTGTCGATTCCTTCTTAGCTGACGACTCGTTCGATAAGATCATGTAAGCGTTGTACACCTCAGAGTAGCACATGAATAGAGATAAGATGAGCATTCTCACAAAGCAAACATCGGCGGTTTTGGTGTATGCGGCAATGTTTACCGTTAGTGTGTCAATCATCTTCTTAAAACTTGAAACTGTTAGTGTCACAGATTTGAGGATACCATCAATGAACACAACGCCTTCACCGTTAGCACGTTCTGTTTGTTCCAAACCTTCAACCAAATGATCAATCATAGTTTTTGAAGCATAGAGTTGTGAAACCATCTCAATGATGACTTGTTTATCAGAACAGAAGGTATTCAGCTTCTTCATGGTGGATTGAAACTCTGAGAAGGCAAACAAGATCTTTCTTGAGACGTCAACAATCTTGAATTGTGTTAGGTTTGTACGTGCTTCTGGAAGTGTTGACAGTCTTTTGAAATAGTCATTCGATCTGTGTTCTGGGATAGAGTCCAATTTCTCTGAGGCAACTGGAGATTCTGTTCGTGAATTTGACCTTGTATGCGAGAAAAATGTCGGTGGCACAGAGTTGTTTAACGTGGAAGGTTCTGCTTGTTGTGGTCTTGACGACGATCTCATTGGTCTATCTTCCGGTTCCGGTGATGGTGTTAAAGTGCCAGTGGAGAATGATCTGTTTCTGCGTGGATCCAACGTTGGCCCCGTCGGTGTTGTTTCGTCTTCTTCGATGATCCCAGCATCTTGACTAGGTCTCTTGATGATGAACCCCATTCTTTTAGCAGCCCTTGAGCTTACATAGCTCTCCGACGTGCTTCGTGATCTCTCCAGTGTTCTGGAATTGTGCATTGCTTGTTGTTGTTGTTGATCGTGAAATTGGAATGTCGAGTTGACAGCAGTGAGTGGGACGGACTCCTCAGAATAAGTTGGTTGTTCAACGGTATGCGAATCATCCGAAGTGAGAAGGAAAGTCTTGATCTCTTGGAGCCATTCGACGGTATTTGGTTTGTACGGTATGTTGTTTAAGAACGATT
Organism: Petasospora amylophila; assembly: GCA_030557155.1. Lineage (NCBI taxonomy): Eukaryota > Fungi > Ascomycota > Saccharomycetes > Phaffomycetales > Wickerhamomycetaceae > Petasospora > Petasospora amylophila. Next base: position 1,337 of record JAKTVK010000016.1, on the reverse strand, counting down.
TGACGTGTGGTTTCAAAGGGTTGTTCTCGATCTCCAGAATGCGTAGATCTTTAAAGCCTAGAATGGACTTTGGAATGGACTCAAACTGGTTATTCTTCAACGAGAGAACTTTCAAGTTCCTTAAGCCGGCAAGCTCTGCCGGTATCTCACTCAGCGAGTTCATACTGAGGTCCAAGATATCCAAACTCTCCATCTCTGTGAGCACCATTGGGAATTGTGTAAAATTGTTATCTCTGAGGTCAAGGTATCTTAACCTCTCAAGACGGGAGAAATACTGGGGCAAAGTGGCAAGTTTGTTCTGTTGAAGTGACAGTCTCTCGACGCTGTCTTTGATGAGTTCGACGGCTTCTGGAGGTAAAGAGTGCATCCCAAGTCCCACGAGCTTCATAGCACCACCTTCTTGGTCTGACAACGACCTCGTCAACTCTTCAGAAACAAGTTGCATCAGCCGGGTTCGGCTGGTGACGGGCTCTGGCGTGGACATAGTGTTCTTAGTGGGGTGTACCTTCTTCCAACTGTCTTTTATAATGTGATTTTTGGTGTACGTTGTTTTGGGATCCTACTCCAGTTGATCTGACGGGGGAAGAGAGAGAGAGAGATGTTGTGATCCAACAGTGAATCGAAGTAAGCTGTGATGTGAAAAGAGAATAAAGCAGAAGCAGAAGAAGAAGTGAAGTTGGTGATATTTGTACGTTAAATGCTCTTTTCAAAGCTTTTAAAAAAACTGTTAAAGTGGTGGTTTGAACCTGTCGCTGTGAGGCGTACAATCAACTACTTTTTTTGGAGTTGGGCTTATGTAATCAGATGGTTATGAGCCCCCTTTTTAAAAGGCTCCATATAATTCACTCCACTTATTTTATCTACATTAGAGAGGATTTGTTAGTATGAAGAATGATATGATAAGAGTGATAACGAACTAAAGTTATATATATAAAAAAAGGAGTTCTACGAATTTGATCATAAATGTAGCACACGTAAATTAAGCACCTGTTCTATCACAACAGTCATAAATATTCACAAAGGTGCAACGAAGAAAAGCAAAGCTTTTGTGTAGTATAAAACCCGACTAACGAGCTGATGTATTAAAGATGATTGTCATGTAGGGAAAGAGAGGAAAAAAAGACATGAACAATGGCGTAAGGAATGAGAAGCCGGGGAAAAAATCATGAATCATGGATGCAACTGGGGTAAAATCATAAAAAAGTAGAAATCGTGTTATATATATATGGGGAATGGGGTCATCAAAGGGTCATCTCAGAGGGGTGTTGGGAGAAAAAGGGTATGCGTTTGTGTGTGTCATCATTGGAATTGGTAGCTACCACCAAGGCCGTTTGAAG
>JAKTVK010000015.1:0-47784 GCA_030557155.1 Petasospora amylophila | reverse complement strand
TGTCAAGACAATCCATTGATGATCAAAAAGAGAATAAACTAAGAGAAAATCTTGCATCAGCCTACTCTGAAATCTCATCAGAAGTTAACAACTACCCACTAGACGATCCAGCTGCCAAAAGTCCTGCTGAGAGCTTGGATGTCCTGGAAACGCACGCTCTTATTGCAGCGATAAACAACTCAATGATGTCATCAGAGAGTGGACTGTCCTTGATTCTTGATGAGTGTCCCCGTTGTGCAAAAGTGCCAAACTCTGCTGCTCGATCGCCCTCAGCCACACCTGGTTCATCATGTACAGAGCCGGTCTTACGCTGTGGCGATGATGAACAAGTTACATACTACTCAGATATCAGAAACATAGAGGATCAAACTTGGCTTCCGAGAACTTTCCAGCACCACCGGATCACCAGAAAACAGTTTTATGAAGAAGCGGAAAACATTTACATGAAGTGCAGGACTTGCCCTAAGTCGCCATGTTATGATGCTAGAGGATCTAACCTTAGTTATAGTTGGGCAGGCCCCGAGCAGTTGAAAAACTTCACTGAGTATCACTACCTGAGATGCTCCAAAGAACATCGAAATATCGTTGAAGTATTGTGTCGCTTTTGTCGTGGTAAAAATTGGATCCTGAAGGAGATGTACCAAACCCACCTATCACTTGCACACGGTGTTCTCAAGTTTCCGGGTGAAAAACTACCATTTTTGTTGCCTTATCCTCATTCCATGTTCAAGGTCCAGCGTGGAGCCTTCACTGATTTGACTGTTGAGTGTCCTAGATGTAACAGGTGGATACAATTGGGAAATCCTAGTCAAGGACAGAATCCACTACAGGAGTCCAAAATCCGTGGATTGTACTCCAACTACTTCGTGCACTTCATCAAGAAACACAGGTGTCACTCGGACTTGTAAAATTTTGATAGAGACGTTTTGAGGTCCGATTACTTGGGAGTCAACAGAACAGCATTACAATTGATTTCGTACGAACGTAGCGTTTGCATTATAGGAAACTATCGAAGTGATTCCGGAGACGGGGTCCATATGTGCACAGTGTTATCATTTGAGACAGAAGCCATCATCCAGCTCTCATTAGGGTTCCAAGCAATATCATTGACACCGAGTAGGTGACCCACATGATTGAACACCAAGGGGTCATCTTGTGCCAAGTCCCACACTTTCACAGAATTGTCATCAAAGCCAGAAGTAGCAACAATATTGTGCAATGTTGGATTGAACTCAACAGAGGAAATACCGCCTTTGTGTGCATTGATTGTGGTGACCGGTGTCTCGATTTGTCTTATATCCCACACATTAACTTTACCATCACCATCACCCGAGCAAACACCGTATATTTGTCCTTTGCTCCAAGAAACAGCGTTAACACCAGCCGAATGAAGCTTACCTGAGGTCTTGATCTGTTTTTTATCCTCATGTCTTGTATCCCAAATCTTCACCAAATTATCTTCTGCACCTGATACTAATAAGGAGTCATGGAAGGAGCACCAGTCAACATCATTAACACCCTCTTCATTATCCCATTGCATCACTGCTGGGAGCCTTTCACCTTTGGAAAACCTTGTGATATCCCACAATTTGATCGTACCGTCCATGGCTGCACTTATTAAGTGGCCCTCCTTGTTGTTATTCCAGGCCAAACCAAAACCCTCTTCAGTGTGACCTTTGCACTCAATTTCACACTTGAATTCAGACTCTACCGATGAATGCTTGGTTTTGTCAAAAATGTAGACACTGCCAGCTGATGTGATAGTTGCAATTAGGTCGGCATTTTGAGGCAGAATTCTTGCACGGTTGATCTCACCTTGATGGAGAAGACGTTGGACGGTATTCAGTTTTCCTGAAATAGGGTCACTGGAGTTGAACTCTTGTAGATCTGCATCGTATTTTGAGAGATCTGCTTCTTCCTTTTGAGATTTGGTGGTGAATGTGTTTATTTGAAGGTGTTGTGGGAGAGCAGAAGACGTATAAGTCGATGTGAGTAATCGATACGTTGTTCTTCGTGGCTTCGCACTAGAAATGTTTGTTAGTGGTTTGAAGACATCACTTGCAAAAATTCGTCACATACCTATCCTTGTCTGGAAAAAATTGTACCGTCAGACTGGGCCATACGTTATTAGATGTATTCAAATAGTCGTACAGCGCTGGAGCGTTGGCTTTCCATGTCTGATACTGCTCCTGGGTTTCTGAGTCAATTTCCCCTGTTTCCACGCTTTGGGTAATTTCCACTTCGTCAATCTCAATGTCGCTCATTGGTTTCAAAGTCTTTCACTTTTGTCTATGGTCGAAGAGAGAGCTCTTGTATTTGTTTTGAGCGTTTTCGGTGGTGGGTGACGCGTGGCGGACGCGTCGGAAAGTTCGCGACAATATAGGTTTGATGTCCACGCGGCACCAAGTACACTGATCAGATTAAGTGACACCGTTTTTTTATACCTTCAGGGATTTTCGACAGCTAGATCTTTATTATATGATGACTGATTCGTTACATTGACAACACCTGTAGTATAAACTGATATTGAGCGTGTGATCCTAAAATCCCAAGAATGATCTTCTCTTCTCCTCGATGGAGATTCTTCCGCTTCTTGATCTCTCCGTTCTTTTCTGAGAATTGCTATTTCTCTTCAAGCTCAAGCTTCTTCTACCACCTTTGCGCTCATTCTCATCCTCAACAGCTTCATCGAGATCCAATTCTTGTAGATTCAAATTCAAGCGGTTCAACTCAGCAGATGGTCTTCCAGTTGAGCTTGAACCCTTACTGGCAGTACGAACCTTCATGATCTCGACACGAAGATCGCCATTACTATCAGTATCCGTATCGCTCCCACTCTCTTCTCTACCATTGGTGTTATCCAAAGACATGGAGTGCATATGGAGATCAAGCTTTGGGCGATGATCAGTTGGCGCATCATCAAGATCAATCAACAACTTGGTGTCAGCAGCAGAAGTTAGAGTGATGGTAGGTGATGTGATATGGCTTTGTTGTGGACGCATTTTTGGAGTAGCAGTTGGGTTGGATGGTCTGATAGGTTGAGCTGGCGGTTGGTCTGAAGATGAATGACGTAGTGGAAGTGGTGGATTGGATGTTTGCAATTTTTGATACATTTGTTGTGTAGTCGAAGGAGTTATGTTCTGATTCAGCTTTTGTAGAGGATGCGCTGTTGGTTCATTGTGTCCATCATAATGGGTGTAATAGGCCCATGGATTTCCACCGGAGCGTTCTGGCCCAAGGGGTTTCTTAGCATCCAGAGAAGAGTTTGTTCCCGATTGAGGGACCGTTGGGAATGGGTTCTTCGAAACAGGTGCTTGAGATGTTGGGAAAGGATTTCTTGATATCAGTGCCTGTGGATTTTGGTCTACCGTTGAACCAAACTGTGAAGATACTCGAGAAGCCGATTGTGATGTAGCCTGTGGAAGCTGTGGTTGGATATTCTGCGAAGGCGTTCTAGAATCTGGTTGAGATGACAATGACACAATTGGTTTCTGTTCAATGGCAGGCTCTGTTCCAAAGTCAAAGAGATTATCGAAAGAACTCTTGACCTTCAAATCATTCTGTGGTTTTACCTCTTCTTTATCATCCTCAACGACTATTGTCTCGTCAGTAACATCCGTAACATCTGCTTTATGGAACACGCCATCCACTTCGATTCCAACGGCACCACTACCCATTGGAACTGTCCATGCTTCAGTTTTTGAGAGCTTCAATCCTTGGTTTGGAGTTTCTCTCTCCCTACCATCTGTGGAAGCTCTTGTTGGTGGGGTTCTTGAAGCATTTCTGGACTTCTCAGACACTCCGTCTGTTTTCGAAGAGGTAACAGTTGCCAAGTCAGTAGATTTTCCCGTGTTCAGTTGACCAATATCAGGAAACTTCTGTTCAACAGATGTTTCAAGTTCATTCAAATCAGGGAATCTATCAGCAACATGGTCTAAGTCAGGGAAACGGTCCTCAACATTGTCCAGCTCATCATCGAAATTTTGATCGCTATCTATAGCGTCACCCAGCGATTTCAAGTCACCAGCACTTGACTTTGAAGAGCGCATAAGCTCTTGTGGATGGATCGATTGTTGACTCTTTGGCCTTGATGGTTGAGCAGGGGTGTCCTCTTGATGACCCTGTGATTCCAGAGCCGAAATGTGGGGTTGTGGAGATGGGCTTTTGGATGGTTGTTGTTGCTGTTGAGGCAACTGGCCTTGAACAAGCATCGCTTGTTCTTGTTGTTTTTGCATCAGATACTGTTGTTGCATGCGCCTTTGCTGTTCTTGTTGAATCATCACATGTTGCTGGTAGCGTTCATAAGCCCCAAAGTCATACTTGCCCAAGCCATAGAAATCTTTAATGGGGACGGGTTTTTTCATAATATCACATATCTCAGATAGAACTTGATACACATTTGGACGAAGCATTGGGTTCACTTGGAGCATGATAATAACGAGGTTTTTGAGTTTGGATGGATATGAGGGGTGCGTTGGAAACTGGAAGACACCGTGCAGAATTGCCAGTTCTCCTTGGGTCTCGAATGGAGTGGTGTAGTACATCAGCTTAAACAGAAAGACACCAAGGGCCCAAATGTCAGATTTGTCATCAATTGGTAGTCCTCTGTATAGATCAATCATCTCAGGTGCCCTATATTGGGGAGTGGTGTTGTGAATGATGTCATGGGCCACGTATTGGAATTCTTCTTGATTGGTTGGTGCTGCAATGTATGAGGATGAGGAGCCAAAGTCCGCGAGCTTGAAATCACCATTGGAGTTGATCAGAACATTCTCGATCTTCAAATCCCTGTGGATGAGCTTCTGTTCGTGCATGTCCGAGAGAGCTTGTGTGATCTGATACATGATCTTCGTTATCTGCTCGCCACTCAACTTGGTCTTTAAGTGCATGTTCATGTAGTCCAACAACGATTTATTCGGGCAGTACTCCATCAATAGAAGTACCTCATAAGTACCGTCCTCCAATTTCTGGGCATTGGAGTCGTAATACCTCACCACATACTTGGATTTGGCAAGCCTCTTCATGGTGTCCACTTCTTTGCGGAGGAGGTTTAGTTCTGGTTTCGTCTTCACAACGACACGTTTCAGAACGGCTTCATCATTGCCATCTTCTGGAGGGGAGCACTTGACTCTGTATATATGTGCAAATCCACCTAAAGGAAGTTAGTTTCGTTATTCTTGAAGAGGTTGTCCTTTCGATGGGGATACCGGGGCATAGCACCTGTCTATCAACTTACCTTCCGCCAGATAGGAGAGCACTTCGGCCTCATGAGTCCCTACAGTAACAGATGTCCCTGGCTCGAGCTTCTCCATAAGATTGATGTTTCTTTGTGATTTGATTCCACTTTAGAAAGGTAGTCCTGGTAGTGCCTACTTTTGAGCGGCTATTCGGATGCAGAGATCAAACACGCCTTCTTGGCTGAACATCCGGACACCATCGCCACTGACGTCTGACGTCGCCATGACGACAATGGGGTAAGTTTGAAGCTGCACCATAATCTACTTCCCATCGAGAGTCAAATTCAGATCTTGTGCTGCGTCTTGGTCTAATATATTGGCGTGTATGATCTACTGAAGTACAATTTGACGTATTCATGGACATAACAATAACTAATTAAGCTGCTACCTCTAACTCAGAGCAGTTCTTCTTCCAGAAGCTTCTGAATCTCCTCCAAGGTGAACGGAATGAAGACAATCTCGGTTCCACTTTGATCCTTTTGTAAAACCGCCATTCGGTGTTCAACAAACTCCATCAGCATAGTTCTGAAATTGATCTCGTTCGATGAAATGAACTCTTCGGCACACAAGTGGAAGAAACGGCTGAATTCCAATCCATGACGAAGCTGGCCACGATGAGAATCTGTATCTCCATCTTTTCCAGTAACTTCTTCCTCCATAATTTGCAACTGGTTGGAAGCCAAAACACGATATAAAGACTTGGAGTTGGATGTAAGCGAGGAGAGAACGTATTTGGCACCCTTCGAACCCGCAGATTTTTGAGTTTGGCCCAGAACAAGTGGATCACGGAAGGAAATCTCAGTGAGATAGTCTGTAAACATTGTCAAGTTGTGCCACACGAAGTTGAAATTCGCAAGACGGATGGAGTCCCACAGCAATGGTGCATTAGCGTGGTCAATTGAGGCAATAAGATAGATTTGTTTTATGGATGCAATCTTGGAAATGTAATCTTGGATCTTCTCATCTCGTAACGATTCAGCGTCAATGTTGTGGAAAAGTATAATTAATTGTGGTGACTTGTCCTTCATCTTTTCAAAATGAGAAACAACATGATCAACCAGCTCTCCAGCCCTCTTAGGTACCTTTGTGAGCTTGAAAACCGAAACAATATCCCTCAAGATCTCTGTGAAGCTAATTATTGGATTGTATCCATTAACAACAAGAACCTGAGAAGAAACATGGTCTAGCAAATAATCCTGCAAAAACGAGAGCAAGAACGCCCTCTTCGAACCAATACCAAAAAATATGAGATTGAACCCTTGTTCCAACTCAAACAGCCATTGTGTGTACATCTCTTGGTAAGTGTGGATCAGTTTTTGTCTCTGGTGACTGTGCATAAAGCCACTGAGTAACAGCAGCGAGTTGAACTCATCATAATCAAGGGCAGGGGCTTGAACCATGGAGTTGTGAGAAGCACGGATCTTCAGTCTGTGTTGGTCGAAGTAACCATCAGGACCGTCTAGGAACAAAGCCTTATCATCGTAACGAGAGTTCAGGAACTCTTCATCCGCCTTGGCTGTTGGCATAGGCGTTGGAACGAATTCTGGGTTGAAGGTTGGAAGGCCAGTCTGTTTCTTTGGTGTTTCGAGGGCTTCAGTGTTCTTTTTGGTTGGTGATGACTCCTCCGCTTTGGACTCTCTGATGATTTGTTCGGCAACACGGATGTCGTCTTGCACGATCTCGTCGAAGTCTTCAAACCCATCTTCAAGTATGTGATAGAGTTTCTTGTTGAGTTTCTTTCTCGCTGACTTGTCTTGTTGGTCTTGTATGTCTTTTTTGATCTTCTTTGGCGAACCGGCTCTGCCATTGGGGGTTCTCGCCGGGGACATGTTGGAGGATGGCATGATTCCTCTTTTGGACGGTGATAATTGAATTTCTTCCAACTGTATAACACCAACACGCTGCTTCTTCGGACTTGCAAATGGATCCATATTCAACAATTTACCCACCTTCTGTAGACCAGCTTTCTTTCTTGGCTTTAGAATTCGGACATCTTTGGTCTGGATGAATGTAAATCTTGGACGACTGTCACTATCACCATCATCATCATCGATGTTTACATCAATACCACTCTCAATGAGTTCCTTTTGGAACTTCCGCTCTTGTTTTTCCTCCCGTTTCTCAATTCTCTCTTGTTCTTTCCGGAGAGCAGCCACCGATGGCTTAGTGAGGCGTGGTCTACCCCTTTTGGCATAACCTGGTTTCGGTTTCGGTTTCCAATCTTCTAGTGCTTCATTAGAGCTCGATTCATCTGACTCAGAATCAGTGAGTCCGGTTTCATCAGCAATATCCCATTTTCTTGTCACAACCCCGTTACGTGAAGCACCTTCATCCTTGACAAGTCTCTTTCTCCTCACCGCGCGTTTCATGGATGCTGGGGCGTCTGTTGTTTGGTCGAGAGCGTCATACTTCACTGGAGTGGGAGCTGATCTCACAGGTCGGCTTATCATAGAATTTCCCTCATTCAAAACAAATTTTTCATCATCATCAACCTTTACTTGGGGTAGCGTCAAACTATGACGTGAAACTGGTTTCTTGGGACGACCACGGCTTCTTTTAGGTGGTCCCATGGGTCTTGCACCGAACAGGTCAGAAAAATCATCAATCGGTCGGCCACCAGATGATGGAAGATGGATTCGTTTTAACAAATACTCCACAGAGATACCTTCAGATGATTGCGCAACAGATCGTGATAGTGAGAGTGAGGTGTTGTCTACCATGGACACATCTCCATCACTGTCAATCTGACCCAGAGTGGCATTCGCCCTGGAATCTTCAATTTGACTGTCTTTAGTCATGATGGCAGCGTTTGATTGAGCTCCTATGCAGCAAGGTAACTGAAGTGAAGCGTGTCAACTAAACAAGGGTCTCTTTGTTTGTATAAACGGGCACCAAGTTCACCTTCTCCGTTTTGGGTAACCCCGGAATTTAATTCTGATCTTCGCGAAATTTGTCAAGTTCCGGTCCTAGCACTAACAAAAAATCTGAGCCCATGAAGTAAAGATGCATTGTTGTTTATGGAAATGTCCCTATCTTTTGGTACAACTCATATCCAGGGGAAAAAACTTCAGAAGAAATGTTATCATTTTGTCCCACTTGTTCGAATATGCTCCTAGTATGTCTTACTCTTAATTATACCGCTGCAAAACTTACTGCGAGGTTCCGCGATCCAGGACCATGTACTAACGAAGAGCTTAGGTGAAGAAGAACTCACAAGAGTGCCACTGCCTGGCATGTCCGACTTGTCCTTATGAGTTTACCATTGCGGGAGCCGAGATTTTTGATAGAAAAGAGCTACCGAGAAAGCAAATTGACGATGTCCTTGGTGGTGATGGTGCTTGGGAAAACGTTGATCAGACAGCTGCACAGTGCCCTATTGACGCTTGTGGTAATGATAAGGCTTACTTCTTCCAGTTGCAAATCAGATCAGCTGATGAACCTATGACAACGTTTTATAAGGTGAGTACAAACTCAAGAGATTCCCTCATGGATAGATTACTAACAAAGTTGACAGTGTACGAAATGTGGTCATCAGTGGAGAGAAAACTAATCTCCAGTCTTATTTGTCATTTTATGTATTTTAGTTTGTCATTTCTGGTGGTAATGGGGTTTAATCAAAAGTATCATTGCATTGTATTATTCATTCGTTAGTTCATATCATCATTATTCTCGTAAAGCTTCAAGTTTAACTTCCCAGAACCCAAGTCCAGTATCAGCTCTAACCATCGTTTCATATAACCTCACACGACGCTCATCAGCAGCAGAATCCCGGTGTGATGAAGGAGAAATTGGAGACTTGTCCAGTTGTTTCATGTACTGTTTAACTGGAAGTGACAAGTTACAATCGGCACCCTCGCTTTCAGGTGTGGATGAACTTTTTGTAGTATCTTGGTTTGCGCTGCAACTGGTTGTGCTCTGATCAGACTCTTCAGAAGTTCCATTAATCATGTGTTTTGAAGTAGATATTTGTGTCATGGGAGATAAAGCAATATCTAAAGCTTCAAACTTCACATCCTTGGGGTCTGCCACTGTGTCAATGGAGGTAAGTATCTCACCTTCTTGCACAAACTGTGTCTGAATATAATGCTCTGTCTCCAGTATATCATCAAGGCAAACAGGATCATAAGCTGTGCCCTTTCCATTACAAGACTCCTGGTTCTCCTCATCAACTAGCAAAACATTCATATCGCACACACCATAGTCAGGACATTTGAGGGACTGCGTTCTTCTTCTCTTCATTTCTTTCTCCATCATCATACGAAGAGCATCATCAGTAGAGCCAGCACACTGTCCCCCGAAAGCATCATCAAGGAAATGATCTGTTTCTGTACCTTTCCTATTATGGGGCACTAACCTGTGTGTAGATGGAACTCCTTCCTGGAAATAACCCTGCTCAAATTTAGCTCTCTCTCTTCTTGTTCCCCTGCCAATGAGTCTGTGACCTTTCCTCTTGGTTGAAATGTATCTGATGAATTGCTCTTGGGTCTGGAGACTTGGGCAGGATTTTAATGCGTTGTCCATACGTGCTTGCCCAATGATGAAGTCACCTGGGAATATGGATTGTTTGTTATCCGGCCTTGAAGCCTCTTCTGGGATGATGGCGGAGGTTTCAGTCTCATGTTTGATAGCTTTCTCTTCTTTAACCATTTCCATACGTTCTGTGAAAGTAAGGTTGTTCTCTTTGACAATGGAGCTGAATTCTTTGAGCGGTGGAAGTTGGTAGAATGTTGTCTCTGGGGGATGAATCGAATGTGGAATCATTGGTTCACCGAGATTTTCAAGGCATTGCTGGTCATAACGATGTTCTTTATTGTTCAAAAACACTCCAAAATGTCGTTGTACGCTGAAACCTCTTTCGTGCCACGATCCTGGATCTTCCACAATTGGATAAATGGAGTCGATGTTGAACTTGCTGATAAAGCAGCAGAGTTCTTCATATGAGGAGTGACGAGAAAAGAAATAACAAAGGTTACTGCTCAGCAGTAAATCGCCATCCTTTGGCAACATGTAGAGCTGGAACGGATCGTCAGTTTCAAATATCTTGTGGCCGTGCTTGGTTTCTCGAACGAATTTCAAGCCATTAGGGAGACGGCCTTCATAAATCCTCACGGGAGCTGACTTGGCTAGCATCTCGTTATAAGACATATTAATCATCCCTTTGAGCCTAACCTGGAATACAGAGTCATCGTAGCAAGGATTTCTACCTCTTTTGTACTCCGTAATATCACCACAAACGTGGAAACATGAGCTCTCCTCACCGGTTAAAGTTTCCTTCAACTGTTCACCATACTCATATCCCTGATTCTTAAAAATAGCTTCTGTTCGTTTTTTGATACTGGGATGACAATGGATCTTCTGGTTGAAAAATATCGACATTTGTGCCCATGCTTCTTCGAAGCCTGTGGTTGAATCAGCAAAGTGCATTCTCACTGAGCCATCCAGTGGATACAAAGACAGGAGTTCTGTCAGCAATTTGAGCCCCTCATAGTTCTGATGCATTTTGAGGTATGGTGCAGGTCTGTACTGGTATGTTGTATCCAAGTATACTGTATCAATTTTCTTTGACTGTGTAATATATGGGAAGAGGAATGGATTTCGAGGGAGTGAATCCACCCACCACTGCTCAGCTCTGATATCACCGGTGAGGAGAACCGTTTTCTCATCAGATTCAAGAAGAAACATGACACTTCCCGGACAGTGATTTGACGGGATCGGAGTGATGTTTAATTTTCCACCTTTGTAGTTTACAGGTGTCCGTTTGTTGAGTTCGAGTGGGCGTAGATGTGGTATTCTTGGCTTGAAAGCATCATTGGTGGAGAGGATCTCCTTGGTGATTTGGGATGTATAGACAAACTTTCCCGAGAATTTCGGCTGTAAAAGTCCCTTCATGTGATCTGAATGTGAGTGTGTGAGCAGATAGAACTCAACGTCCTTATTTAGATGACCAGTTTGTGGGCAGTCCAAGTCATCAAAGCAGTCGACACGGATTCCCGGGAACTCATAAATATATCCCGAAAACGTGTTCCCCATGGCTTCAACAACCCTAGGTTGAGGACCCATGTTGAGAAATTATTGATGTGTAATATCTTGCTGTTGTTTGAGAACTGAAAAAGAATTTAATAGATTTTAAACTCGTATAAGAGTACTCAAAAGTTTCATCAAAACAACGCGCGACGCGAAAACTACGCGCTTAAGCGCGTGCGCTGAGCACTGAGCATCTACAAGTTGGATTCTAGTGTCATGATAACGACCCGCACAACTGTGAGTGAAAAAGAGAGGCTACGGCGAGAGTATTCAAAATGGAATGATATATTCCAGGGGTATACAGTATAAAGACTGATGTCCGGGTGGCTGTCCTCATATCGTTGAACCGGGAACTCGTCGTCTTACGGGGAAATGTGAACAGTCTTCTAGGGAATATACCTACCTAATCTCTACTTTCACCGATTGATTAACTTAACACTGTCTTCTTTTCTATATTTTCAGGCTTGAGGGAGAAATGTGCTATAGTAGCGAGTTACTGTGTTGATACGAGTGATTTGCTATCATTTATTCAACTAGGCGGACGATTTCATGGCTTGACCTAAGACTCTATTTTTGTGCGTACGATGAACACCTTGAAAATGCATGAAGGCGACGAGCACCAAGAATATAGTTGATTGGCCGGTATTCAGCTCCTTGACTTCTTCGACGTTCTCCAGGTTCAACTCTGGATCATTCTGCTTTAGATGTGTTTCTCCGTTTTCTATACATAAATATTCGCTGGCGTCGTAAATCTTCACCCCGCAAGATAGCTACAACTCCTGAACTTGCCTCAACCAATTACCCCTTATCACCAACAAGAGCCGCATTCAACACACAACCATGTTCTCAAAAATTCTCACTGTTGAGGTGTGCTGTCACCCAGGTACAGGCTTTTCAGATCAAGTGACGCCCCGTATCGCTGCTACGCCTTCTACTAAGTCTACACATATCTCGGCGGCTATTCTTGATATCTTCATTCGATCTCATCACAATGATTTGTTGCCACACACTGTACTTGAAGCTCTCCCTGAATCCTCTGATGTTGATATCTCCCCACAGATGCGTGAACGTTTGTTGAGTGAGCCAATGACACTGGCCAAGCTGGAGTTGGCTGTGAGCGTGTATGTCAAGGCAATCTACGTGGGTTCTGGAACTAAACTTTCTGACAAGACTCTAGTTGGTTTCCATGATGTTTGGGATGCTCTTAGTAATATTGGAGTGGATTCAAAGGATTCTGAGTCCAATGTGGATTCTTATAAGTTGGATGACACTGAGTTGCAGTTTGTCTTCTATGAATGTGCTGATGACGATGTTTTGTTTGATGCTTTTGACGGGATCACTTTAACATCTGCCAGTTCCTTTCATGGTAGCGAAGACATCATCAAGGGATTTTCCGAGACCACATTGAGTAGTATAAGCATGTCAACCTTGCCACACACCAAGTTTGATCATCTCTGGACTTCGCTTCATTTCCCTAACAAATTCAAGTCTGAGATCTTGGGTCATACTTTCCTTTCGCTCACCCTTGCTGACCATAAGATACACTCTATGAACAGCAAGCTCTTACTTCTTCATGGGCCACCTGGTTCCGGAAAGACGACAATTTCGAAAGCATTATCCCATAAGATATCGCTTCAACAAAATAGCGTTCTCATTGAGATATTAGGATCTCGAGTCTTCTCAAAATGGTTTGGAGAGAGTGCACAAAAGTTGGAAGCGATATTTAAAGACTTGAACTCTATGATATCTTCTAACCCAAAGATGATGTTTTGCATTTTGATTGATGAGGTTGAATCTCTTGCCTCCTCCCGTTCGCAGATCATGGAGAAGAACGAAGCGACGGATGCTATTCGTGTTGTCAACACTTTGCTTACACAGTTGGATGCTTTAAGACCATACCCCAACTATATAATCTTTGCTACATCCAATCTACTCTCTTCCCTTGACGACGCATTTATTGACCGAGCTGATGAAGTCTTTGAAGTCGCAAGACCAGATGTTACAGCCACATACCAGATCATTAGACAGTCTATCAATACTTTGTTGTCCCATGGTTTGGTATTAGGCGATCTAATCCCACTCAATTTCCAGTCGAATGAATCTTCAAGAATCGTTCAGAAGATTGCTGAAGTGTGCTATGCACGCGGTTTGAGTGGGCGCTCTTTGACCAAAATGCCGTTGATGGCTTTTGCTAAGAACTCTGGTCAGCATACGAAGACCTGTGGTGCGGTCCGATTACCACAGTTCCTCTACTGGTTAGTTGGGTCCATCCTGGAGTGAGAGTGTCCGTCATTTTTTCTGAGCACTTTACTCTTAAGCTCGTTTTCCTATCTCACAGGTGGCATAAAAGATCTACAAGTAATGCTGAATTCCAAATATAAACATGCTATTAGAAGTGTATCGTGACGGGGCTCATTCTGCCTCAAAAATATCATTAAAATGTGCAAACCTGGAGAGTTCTCATCCGAGCTCATCCATCATTCCAGAACTGAACTTGAGAAATTTTAACTGATTGTCATAATAGTACTCATTTCAACTCCTTGACCCCATAGTCAACAAGTAGTCTTCTAAAATCATCACCAGTCAAATAGTAATAACTTCTGGTAAACAGCTGGAACAATGAGTGTGGCAAGTATGCAAACACGGCATAGATCATCAATGACAACAACACCAAGAAGAAACAATGCAAAATGGCGGCATCAAATGATTCCATGAGATAATATGGCAAGTGAATGTAGTAGGCCCAGTAAAGCTTCAGAAAACCATTACGGAAGAAGTTAACAACGCGATAAGAGTCACGATCACGTTCTTCGTTAGTTGGGAAGTATTCAAATGTTCCGGCCATGCTTGAGTTAAATGTGTGACTGTATGTAGGTCTATGACAATATCCTCTGAGTGTGTGTGTAACGGGGAACTTTTGAACAAGAGTGAACACTAGGGTGTTATGAAAGAATAAATATAGCTCTATTATGAGTCCCACGGGTCTTGTTTAGGGGTTCTCGCCAAGCGCGTCACTTCGACACCAGTACTGTTGATCAGAATTCGCGGATTGCCGCGAACTCGCTCAATTCGCGCACTGATGCTTACATAATACATGGCATAATAATAGCTCGGAGCGGAGGTGCTCTGAGGTACCCCGAATTACTTGCCGTGATTTTGCTGAAAATGAGACAACCGATTGTTAATAACGGTTAACTTCAACGGAGGAAACCAAAGTCCGTCGTCCTCTCTCTCGGATTTGTGGACAATTGGATAGTGACGTCGTCGTCGTCGAAGGCAGCTATCGAGCGCGATGATTATTAAACTATAGTTTACACATCTCAGTACTACTGGACTCGAACGACGTACAGTGTATACAAATTTAGACTTGAGCATGAGGTCTCCAATCGAAGTATTATAGATGGAAGATATATTGTTGAATCACTTCTCAAGGAGGTTTAAAAGAAGAACTAAGAATTGAAAGAAAGTGCTTGATGCTGTTTCTCCGAAGCCTACTGCCTATTGTGTGGAACAACCGGAAAATTAGCGGGTTCGCGAATTCGCAAGGGGACCCTGCGCAAGTGTGGCTTGGCGTGCCTAAACAGCCGGCAATCCCGAAAGACCGACACCTTACTCTATTCTGATCCCTGAACAGGGCAGACTGATTAGTTTAAGCATCACTTAAAGTTAAAGTCAACCAGGTACAAGGCACTCGGTTTATCAGGTATACATCGGGTGCATGGCGCTTGTTATGGTCGAAAAGCGCGAGCAGGCGACGTGAAGTGGATGACGCTCATAAAGACTGGAGATAATTTGCAAGCCTTGTTGTGGTGGGTGTTTTATTTCGATTACCAGCAAAATCGTGGTTAGGACTACTTCATAGAAGACGCATGAATATGTCTAATACGCTGCAATGTAGACAGGGACGTAAACTCGCCCAATTATATGAGCTTGATTAATTAAAATTAGCTCGGTCGACCATTCAATACATTAACTCGGTTAGCTGCGAATTATCACCGCGGGAGAGGGTAAAAGATCTCGGCTAGGCGGCCGGGTTCAAGTGGGACGTATCGATATTGTCAATATTAAGGATTATTGGGTGATGAATTGAAGTCTAGTCTGCTTGCTGTGTTTGCGTTTGACAGTGTTTCTCTTAATTTAGCACCTCATTCGTCACTCGATCGACAGTTTGACAGCGCAGCGTCGTCTTTGCGGATTTTGGCCATGCGGGCTGTGCTTAGCCGCGGACGTGTATAAGAAAAGGTCTTGGGGGAGTCCACAAGCGCTGTGTTGAAGTTCCGTGAAAAGAGCACCTTATTCATAGACGACCAACTGCGATCAAGGTCAGTACGTCGCTCTCGATCTCCGCTGCCACCGGCATCTGGGGACAATCGGCAGGGTCTTGGGCAAAAGTCTTGGCTTTCCGGCCGGAGGACCCTGGCCGGTTGCGCGGGCGGCTGCTTTCTCATCTCCTCAAGCCGGCTCAGCCGAGAATTCCAGTGTTTCGGCCAATCAGCGCAGGGCCCCGATTCCCGAGCTACGTGTCCCTGCTGTTAACGTTGTGGGGCTGTAATCGGTTGGCCAATCAGCACGCCTTACACCCCAAAGCGGCGGCTTCCCCTACTTAAGCGCCACTTCTCGCTCTTGGCAACCGTCTTGACACTTCTCTGGGCTTTCCTACAATCAAATCGATGATGTCCCTTCACGTACACCAAGTACTACCCAAGCCGGAGACAACGGTCTCCCTCCCTCCGATCTCCTCCCTTCTTGGAAGCGTCGATAGTATGCATAGAGTGGACACATCCATAGCACCTAAGCATGACACGCTTCTAGTCCAGCAGATTTCGGGACAGCCTTTACCACTTATGATCCCACGAGACGACAAATACTCCTCCTATTCACTTGCTTCTGAGCCTGGCTTGTTCGATGTCAAGCAAATACACACAGATAATTCACGCTCAAGCAGTTCATCGTCGGAGCACACTCCTCTATTTGATACACAACCCCCATCCTCTAGAAGATCTACCTTATCCTCTTTGGCTACGATCTCTGCACAGCATTCAGAACTCCACGCCCCAGAGAAGCAACAGCTTCAATCAGCACCACATGTCATCACTCCGAGCACTTCACCAAACACACCGGTATCAATCACTGACAAGAAGATTCGCAGGTATAAATGCAAAACATGTGAGAAGTGCTTTACAACGTCAGGGCATCTCGCCAGACACTCACGCATCCATACTGGTGAGAGGAAACACGAGTGTCCCCACCCTGGCTGTGAGGCCAGATTTGCAAGACAGGATAACTGCATGCAGCATTTCAGAACTCATAAGGCTACAAAAAGTGGGAGAAGGGTTAGAGGTTCGGGTGCTTCTACGAGGAACTGAGTTCTTCTGGTGTTATTTATTTGGGATCTTGTTTATTTTGAAGGATACGGAATGGTTATGGTTGTATGAAGTCATCAGACCTCCTCACTTGCAGGCTTGTAGTTTACAGGTGTACCCCTATGCGCTTATGCTTTAAGGCGTGGACTAAGTATTGCACAGACTATAAGCATACACTTATACACGGCTGGCCATGACGTTGTGGCAGATCCTGGCCAGTTTGTATATTTGCAACAAGATAAACTCACAATTGTATCCACTAAATCAGTGCAAAGAACCTCTCTTCTCTCTTTGGCGCTCAACAATCGTCCAATATTTGTGTTTGAGCTTGTTTCTCCACCAAGGGCCTGTGTATCTCATGATAAGGAAAGTACCCATACTACCAAACAAAGCGAATCCAGAATTGATGAAGGCATATTTGAGGCCCAGGTTCTCGATCCAAGCTGTCAAACCGTATGAACAGGCGTACGACATGAGGTTTCTGATAATGATCAGAACAACCATACCTTCAGTTGACATGTCGTAGTAACAGTCAGTACAGTACGTAATAGAAGTAGTAGACGAGAAGATACCAGAACCACCAAGGACACCCATGGACAATACAAGTACAAACCAATGGACTCCATAGTAAGCACCAACACCCCAACCAATTGAGGAAAGCAAACCGAGAACCATACGAATGGATAAGATCCAGAGACGATCCTCTGCGTAAGACAATCCACCACGGCGACGGGCAAACCAAATTTTGATCTTATCAGACAATGGAGCAGCAAAGAAGTAAAAGATCAGACAGCAGATTACTGGTGAAAGGTAAGAAAGACCTCTGGCACTTGGGGAAAAGTTGTAAGGCTCAGCAGAAAGAATTTTTGAAGCAGTACCGTTGAGCAAGTTGAACCAAACAAGGGAGGAGCCATTGATGAAACCAGCCCACAAGACAGATGGGAACTGAGCCATTTTGATCATACCCCAGAAAAGATGTGGGAGAATGAAACGATCAATACGGCCAGAGGTCAAAGACAACTTCTGTCTGAAAGTCTTTGTGCTGGTCTTCTTTAATGGCTCATCAAAGCTGGAAGAGTTGTCTGCATCAGAGTTCTCACTGTTTTCATTGACCACATAGTCAATTTTCTGCTCATCATCGCCTGCAACTGGAACAGTACCATCATTTGAATGAATGGCAATACCATCAATAACATCAAGCTTAGTGGTGTTTAGCTTTCTGCTGTAATTGGTCTCCTCCATGAAAAAGAACAAGAAGACAAAGCAAGCAGCGTCAAAAACAGCACACCACCACATTACCCATCTCCAGCCCATACCTTGGGTGATGAAGCCGGAAAGCACCGAAGCCATGTAGTTGGAAGTGGTCAAAGAGATACCGTAGATACCAAGACCCATAGCACGCTCGTGCTCAAAGAAGATATCAGAGATAGAGATCTCACCAAGGGATTCACAAGGGGATCCAAAGAAACCTTGCAAGATCTTAGAACCAATCCACTCCGGGTTACTTTTGGTGTAAGGAGCCCAGACACATACAGCCATGGTTGCAATGGTAGAGAAAAGATACACAGGTCTCTTACCCCACTGTAATGCAATAGGTTGGAAGACAGCACACCCGAGACCAAAGAAGAGGAACATATAACCAGTACCTCTATTCAACTGTGTCAAGGTCAATCCAGTCTCAGCCGACACATTACTCAGAACAGAATATATAGCAGCAGAAGGAACACCAACAGCATAGACATAAACGACAGTACAGAAGATGGAAAGAAGTTTACGGTTACGGCTCCAATTTAACGGATCATCTGGGTCATCGGAAGGTGTTGGAATAAGAACGATATCCGCAGCCTCGCCTGAAGCATGACGGGATTTGATCTTATGCTCGAGGTCAACCAGTGTAGTGTTTCCAGGGATGGCTTCAAAGTTGACAGGGGCCATTAGGAAAGATTTGATGTTCTGTGATGAAGTCAAGAGGGGAATACCTCTGGGGATTTAGCAGGGGACCCCTGACTTTTTATACAGGCCTTATAAATTGTCCAGAAAAAGACAAGATGTAGGGAAGATAAAGAGATAATCATAGACCCCATCGGCCTGAGCTAGGATACACGCTTTGTCTACTCCAAAGGACTGTGTTTGGGGTCGATCAAGATAAGAAGTCCGGGGTTTCCTCATTAGGAAAGCGCTGCGAAGAAGGTGGAGCAGCCCGCAGGCAAGAAATGAATTCTTGATAATTACAGTACATTGACAAGAACTAATTGAAAACTCAAGTACTTAGTCCTCTTGAGATATGTTAAATGGTATAGATGTATTTTGAAATGCTGCCCTGCGTCATGTTTTGGTTCGTTGATGAAGCACGATCCTGTCAAGTTTTCTCTCTGCTCGGAATTCCTGCACAAGTTCTGTGCAAATCATTTTATTCTGTTGACCTCGAGACAACGGGCCAAGACTGTGTACCCACATTGAGCGAACTGGCCATTAAGTGCAAACTGTCAGCGATATCCCTGCAATTGCTTCCCTCTTCAAAACAACTGCTCTTCGGAAACCGATGGCGAGATTCCTTATCCCCCGCAAACCCGTAGAATGGCAGCTAGTTACAAGACCCTGAGATTGATTAGGTGATAACACACCCCAGGGGAGTTTACAGCGATTGACTCTTCAATGTGCTTATCGACAATGAAGGCTGGCGTCCTTGCTCCATTCATCTAGTGAACATTAATCCAGAAGAAGAATAAAGCCGCCATGGCAAAACTGAAGCCTGCAATTCCCAAACCACACAGTTCATACTTACTCCTACTGTGATTATGCCCACCCTGCACTGTATTCAGATCCTACTACGCAATTGATTTGTAAACAGTTCGACCCAGTGCATTGAACTCGTTGGACGACGTAAAGCCATTTCCACAAGAATGGAGTGAAATACGTCGTGACACACGTGGTGCTAGTATTTCTTTGATCTCCAATCTCAAAATATGATTCCTTCAAGGATTCAAGTACAGAGTGCAGTTTTCTTTATTCAATTGGTGTATACAATCTCAATTATCACAATCTAAGAAGTTTGTATTACTACGTCGTCGTATCCCTTGTGCTTCCAAGACATATATTCGATCATAACTACAACAGCGAAACTAAGAGATTCCAGTGAAGCTACACTGCTCGTCTTAATGAATGGCATGACACCAGATACCTTGCATATAGAAATACCTTCTAGAAAGGGTCGTAATATAACATTAGCTAAATTATATTAATAATTAGTTGGTGACGTGCTTCATCCTGATATTAATCGGCTTTGTTACGGCTTCTACCACGATGTCTCTCTAGCCGGCGTACAACCGCAGAGCTCTCGTTTAGTGTTAGCAAACCACCAACATTCGATTAAAACGAAATACTTAACACACTTCGTCTTATTGATTGATAGAACATTTCACTGAAAGTTCTTTCTGGTATAAACTAAAAAAAATCGGGGCCAAGATCGCCGCCATACATGAGACAGCAATGGTCGTGCGCGGGGTTGCACTCAGCTCGCCGGCGGACGTTATCGCTCACGAATTAACTAGCGCCTGTTAATAAAGTATACATAACGGCATAATCCTATATTACTAACATATATAATATATACATGATCGTATTTCCAAAATTTCAATCAAAATATATATTTGACCAGAAAAATAAACAGCAGTAACGGCCTCCCAAGTTCATTTGGGAGGATTAAAGATAACTCAATATCAGGTGAGTGTATATATGTCGTCTCACCGTTGAAGCCGCTTAATCGCGCCGCGCCATTTAAACGCATACGGTAATTAGGCCTGTCATTGTTCGCCAAAATATTCGCCAATTTCCTGAATTAGGCAATGACTCACTGGATTGGCGCAGCTTGGCGCTCGCGATTATAGGAAAAATTCTTTGTGGAGGGAAAGAATCAAAACACTAACGACAACTTTCAAGACTATAAGATCTTCACTCGGCGCACAAAGACTGTCAAGGAGTAGAGCCAACAGAAACACACACACAGCTACTGACCTTAGCGTACACATGCAAAACTCGTTCAAGGCTCTCGCAAGCACCACCAACATGAGCAGTAAGGACATCGTCTCTCCGTTTGCACAATTATCACTGAAGCCAACGGCAAACATGACACCCAAAAGCCGCCACGCCTCCACGAGCTCATCTACATCATCTGCTGGATCCCATAGAGTATTAGGACTACAGACTTCTTACCAAAACTACGCAAACTCCTCCGAGAATGCTATTATTGATGACGATGACGACCTTCCAACGAGGAGCGACCGCACTCCAATCGTCTCCCCTAATCTTCTTGCCACATCGGTAGATGGATCGTCTGGAAAGCTCCTTCCTTCACTTTCTACCATATCTCTGCTGTCTCTTAGTCGAGACAACATGGAGTTGGCATCGCCAAGTGATCACATGAAACGTAAATCTATGTCTCGTCAAACATCCTTCTCTTCCGCTGCCAGAGCTGCTCCATTCCAGATCCACCAGCAACGTCATCAACAATACTATGGTAACTCATATGCTCATTCTCGTCGTACATCCCAGCAGTACCCACAACAACCGATCCCTATCAACGTGAATAGTAACAACATTAACTCAACACCAGATACCCCAACATTTGGCCCAACATCTCTCGCAAACTCACCATCAGGGTTCATTTTATCACAGCAACAACTTCCAGCATCATACACACAACAACGTCATGGATTTCCAGGTCTAGCCAGAAATAACTCAAGCAATGCAATGCAGCAATCTGTGCTGGTTACCGGAAATATGAGTCCATTTTTAGATCCTACTGCTGATGAACAGGTTCCTATAACTCCACTAATGTTGAGTGGTAGTCCAAAGGCAGAGTATCAAGATTCTGTTGAATGAGTTTTCTATGTCGGTTCATCCATCTCATTTGCATTGCTGGCCCTTTATCTGTCATATATCGTTCTATTTTGATCTTTGTCATTTTGGGGTGTACTTAGGAAAAGAAAACACCTTCCATCTTTGGGGAAGGATCCTGCATTTTTAACGTATTATGAAAAAAGAATATTGGATTACAACTAGATAATTGACTTACTGTAGCTCTCATATTGATATATTGGTAACATCATCAAAGGCTCACTAAGTGTGAACACTAATTCAGGTTTATTAAAGCTTCTCAACAATATACATCGAGCCGAATTATCCTATCAATATACTACAACAGTACAGGAACGGTGAATACGTACATGTCGTTACTATTTGAAACAATTATACAGGGCACAGGGTTGTGTCAGACATCTTACTGTCTGGAGTTGATGATGTCAACAAACTCTGGCTTGAGGGAAGCACCACCAACGAGGAAGCCATCAACATCAGGCTTGTCCTTGAAAGATGGAGCGTTCTTACCGTTAGCGGAACCACCATACAAGATTCTGGTGGCCTCAGCAACCTCAGCACCAAGCTCCTTCTCCAAGAAAGATCTGATGTTCTTGTGGGTCTCCTGAGCATCCTCTGGGGTAGCAGCCAAACCGGTACCGATAGCCCAAACTGGCTCGTAAGCAATGACAATGTTAGACCAGTCCTTGACAAGCTTGATAACAGCAGAAAGCTGTCTCTCGTTAATCTTGTCAGTGATACCGGACTTTCTCTCCTCCAAAGTCTCACCGATGGCGAGGATGACCTTCAAACCGGAATCAAGGGCGAACTTGACCTTCTCAGCAACGAACTCATCGGTCTCACCGAAGAGGGTACGTCTCTCAGAGTGACCGAGAAGAACCCAGGTAGCACCAACGTCCTTAACCTGCTCAACAGAGATCTCACCGGTGTAAGCACCGGAACCCTTGGTGTAAGCATTTTGAGCACAAACCTCAACCTGTGGGGTCTTGACGAGAGAGACAGTGTAGTCCAAGTAGGTAGATGGTGGGGAGATGACAACCTCAGTGTTTGGGTCGAGAGAAGCAGTGTTGAGACGCTCGACAATCTCCTTGATGGAGGCTTTGGTACCGTTAAGCTTGAAGTTACCACCGACGAAGAACTTTCTGGCCTATTGAGACGTTAGTTTTGGAGTCAATGGGGTGGGTGGGACATCTAATGCCTAAATGAAGGCCCAATTCGACGAGTACGTACCATTTTTGCTAGTGTTTTATATGATGTTGATGGAAATCCCAAGGTGTGTTGCTTTCAATTTCCAGTGCGGACGATCACCACTTTTTATACGCGAAGCGTTCCCGGCCACCACACCACCCAGCCCGATGACCTGTCGGCTATTCTCACGTGCACGTGACGTGCGCTTGAGTCCCCCCAACAACGCAGTTACAAGGGGGCTACAAGAGCATTGGTAATCTTGAGCTACTCACAACCAGTTAAATCTATCGTTGTTATGCTGTGCAAAATAAATAAGTGGCAATCAGGGGGAAAGTTTGAATTCCCCCGGGCTTGCGTAGGTGACACATCCGCCGATGCGGGTGGTGAGAAGTGAGAAGAATCAACATCCGACGGTGCAAAAAAAAACATCATGAGGCACCATCATTCAATGTCTTCCTGAACATCGCTTTCAATTTTTGTTCTTTTTCCCTCTGCCTCTGCATTGTCTCCGAGTCCATAGAATCCTGGTTCATTGACTGGAAACTCATATCAGTGTAGGAGTTGGAATTCTTCATCACTTCGCTCTTGATCTCCGCACGGTATTCCGTCTGATCCTCATCTTCATCCCATTTGTGTAGTTTTGTTAGCAGTGTGTACTTCTGAGTCTCATCATTTTTTTCCATCATGAGTAACTGACAATGTGGGACGTTTTTCAGCGATTCAAACTCTTCATATGTCCATCTGAACCATTTCATCAAGAACACACGAGCCCATATACCATGGGTCACAAGAACAAGGACAGAAGGGAATTTGTCACTCTGGAACTGTCTAAATAGTGTTTCATTAAATCCGGCACATCTGTCAAAAACATCAGCAGCACTTTCACCAAAAGGGATGCGATAGAAGAAGTGACCATAATGCGCACGTTCTTGCCAAATCTTCTCCATCTCTTCGGCTGAACTTTGGAAGTTACCGAAATCTTGTTCTCTCATCCTTGGCTCTTCATGAACTTTATAGCTCACACCGCAATCCTTGATTCCGTCGATTAAACCATCTAGTGTTTGACGTGTGCGCTTGTAAGGTGATGTATAGAACAGTACGGAGTCATCCTCTGTCAAAAGACTCTTGAGTTTCAAACCCGCATCTTTAGCTTGACGGTGTCCTCGCGTGGTGAGGCAAATCTTGTGGTTTGGAATGTAACGATTCACTGACTTGTCACAGTTTCCTTCACTTTCTCCGTGCCTGACGAGGATGATGAGCTTGCTTTTTGTTAATACATGTTAATGGGGAGGAGTCACCCGCAAAAGATGAACTTTCGGGCGTTGATGAGATTCACATCGAAGATAGGTTTACTCACCCTTGGTCTTCCCATTGTATTGTAGTGGTTATTGTGTGTCTATATGCAGTGGTTTTTTCCAGCTAAACAGTGTTGTGTTGTTGAAACGAATGGTGTGAGATGGAAAGGAACTAGTCGGTCGAGCAAATCTTAGTCCGCGCCACAAGCCACAAGGCCCCACTGAATTCCGTTTCCGAGACTGGCCCGGGGATCGATTTGGCAGGTTTTGTGGGGTGGGGTTTTTTTTAGTTCAAGCTTAATAGCGCTGTTGCGTAAATAAACTTAAATAACAGCGTCTATATACTATTAAGAGATCTCAAGGATCTCCTATCGACAATTTACAGTACCTTTGTTATTTGTTCATCAATCCAGAGAATTTGCCGGACTCCTTTTGCTCTGTCCCGGGGATCGGAACCAAGACAAGCATGATGTCATTCCGGGTTCTATCTCAGTTATGCTTCAACTCACTACTAACCTATATCAACATATTGATGTATGTTTTTACTAATATACAATGCTGTGAAATACCCCCCAATCCCTTATGGCTTGATAGCAGAGTCGGTCAAGAATTGACTCAACACTTGCTGCTCAATGTCCTCAGAGGTGTAGCCTATTCTACCAGCTAGTGGTAACCACTCCTGGAGACTTGTGATATCGTTCTTTTGTGAGTTTGAGTTGGTCTTCTTCTTGTGCATCTGGTAGTAGAACTGACCGAGCTCATCAACGGAGTCAATCAAGGTCTCAATGTTCGCGAGTGTGGCTTGGGTCTTGAGGTGTGTGGACTCGAGTGTGGTGGTGGAGGTGAAATGTTCTGGGTCTTCAGAGGCCAAGTACAAGGAGGCCAAGTGGTTGTTGTGAATCTGGACTGGGAGCTCTTCGAACAACTTGTCGAAGGAAAGATCCTTTGCGTTGAGGTTTTCGACAGTGAAGTCGTTGGCAATGTAAGCTTCGAGGAAGTTCTTTGTGAGTCTGTAAGCCTTCAAACTGAGGACACCATACTTGGCCTTAGCCTGGTCATGAACAAGAACAATCGAGTTGCCAGACTGCTTCAACTGACCATATGCGAGGGACTCCAAAAGAGATTCGGTGATGAACTTACCAGAAATAGAAGCTTGGTACCAGCCCAAAAGCTGGACAGCACTCTTCAATTCTTTGAGCTCGGAGATGAGATCATCCTGATACTTGACGTTGGACTTGGCACGGTATGGGGAGCTGTCTTCGGTGATGTATGGGAATGGATAAGCAGCGGTAATCTTGAGGACATCGGCGTGGACATCGAAACCCATGATTGGCCCAGCAGCAGCGCGTGGATACACCTCTGAAGCGTGTTTAACGATCTTCAAGGCAGCCTGATTACAAGAACTGTTAGTAAAGATATTCTAAGGAAATTTGGGGATCAAAATCAAAGAGGATGACATACGCTTGACTCGATCTGCACAACCTTTGTCGTTGGAGCTGTGTACTGGGTTCTGCAGAAAAACATTGTTAGTATAAGCCACTTTTTGCGGTACCATGGGTTTAATATAGACTCACTTGTTCAAATCAGCCATATTAGAAGCAAAACTTGTTATACTTGTTGATTAAATAACGCGTTTAATCTTCATACAATAGCTCCTCTTCACCTCCAATTTTCAGCGTTTTTTTCCGCTAGCACAAAAAAAAAAAAAAAAAAAAAAAATTCGCGGCCTCGGAATTCGTTCACCAAAGAAAAATCTTCGACTCATCGACCTCTTATAGTAGCTGATAACACCTCTAATCCACACCCAATTGCAAGCACACAGCTCCCACAATGTCTGAAGTCGATAAGGTTGCCGAGGCTGTCCAGAAGCTCTACCTCGATGAGGTCACTGGCGAGCAGGTCTCTAAGACTGAGCTCAAGAAGAGACAGAAGCAGAGACAGAAAGAAGCTGAGAAGGCTGAAAAGGCCGCTAAGAGAGCCACCAAACAGGCTGCTCAGCCATCTAAGAAGAAGGATGTTCTCCAAGATCTTACTCCAAACCAGTTCTTTGAGTACAGATCTAGACAGATTGATGAGCTCAGAAAGTCTAAGTCTCCAAACCCATACCCACACAAGTTTAATGTCACTATCACTATCAAGGAATTCTTGGAGAAGTTCTCTGGTTTGAAGCGTGGTGAGACTTTGCAGGATGTTTCTGTCTCTGTTGCTGGTCGTGTTATCGCCAAGAGAGAGTCCGGTTCCAAGCTTAAGTTCTACGTCCTCAGAGGTGACGGTACCCAGGTCCAGATCATGGCTCAGGCTCAGGACTCCACTGAGAACTATGAGGAAGCTCATGATCTCTTGAAGAGAGGTGACATTATTGGTGTTACCGGTTACCCTGGTAGAACCGAGCCAAAGAAGGGTGGTGAGGGTGAGCTCTCCATCTTTGCCACTTCTGTCCAGTTGTTGACTCCATGTCTCCACATGTTGCCATCCGACCACTACGGTTTCAAGGACCAGGAGCAGAGATACAGAAAGAGATACTTGGATTTGATCGTCAACAACGCTACCAGAGACAAGTTCATCACTAGATCCAAGATCATCTCTTACATCAGAAAGTTCTTGGACACCAGATCCTTCATTGAAGTTGAGACTCCAATGATGAATGTTATTGCCGGTGGTGCTACTGCTAAGCCATTCATCACTCACCATAACGAGTTGGACTTGGACATGTACATGCGTATTGCCCCAGAGTTGTTCTTGAAAGAGCTTGTCGTTGGTGGTATGGAGCGTGTTTACGAAATTGGTCGTCAGTTCAGAAACGAGGGTATTGACATGACTCACAACCCAGAATTCACCACTTGTGAGTTCTACCAGGCTTATGCTGATGTTTATGACTTGATGGACATGACCGAGTTGCTCTTCTCCGAGATGGTTAAGGAGATCACCGGTGACTACAAGGTCAAGTACCACCCAGATGGCCCAGAGGGTGAGGAGTTGACTTTGGACTTCTCCAGACCATGGAAGAGAATTAACATGATCGAGGAGTTGGAGAAGACTTTCGACGTTAAGTTCCCACCAGGTGACCAGTTGCACACTGCTGAGACTGGTGAGTTCTTGAAGAGCATTTTGATCAAGAACAAGCTCGACTGTTCACCACCATTGACCAACGCTAGAATGTTGGACAAGCTTGTTGGTGAGCTCGAGGACACCTGCATTAACCCAACTTTCATTTTCGGTCACCCACAGATGATGTCTCCTTTGGCTAAGTACCACCGTGACATTCCAGGTCTCTGTGAGCGTTTCGAGGTGTTTGTTGCTACTAAGGAGATCTGTAACGCTTACACTGAGTTGAACGACCCATTCGACCAGAGACAGAGATTCGAGGAGCAAGCTAGACAAAAGGACCAGGGTGATGATGAAGCTCAGTTGATTGATGAGACTTTCTGTAACGCTTTGGAGTATGGTCTCCCACCAACCGGTGGTTGGGGTTGTGGTATCGACAGATTGGCCATGTTCTTGACAGATTCTAACAACATCAGAGAGGTCTTGCTCTTCCCAACTTTGAAGCCAGATGACACAGTCATCCCAGAGAAGAAAGACTAAATTTCTCGTATAGATTCCTGTACTTCTAAATCCCACTGTTTGTTTGTAATCCCAATTGACGTAGACTTTCTACATGCCACCATTTTCCATTTTCGTCATGCCTAAATGCGTCATCATCTATTCTACTAATATTGAACTATTATCTTCTGATCTCACCAGCTCTCTTCAGCTCCAAAGCCTTCTTATAAGCGGGGGCTGTTGGACTTTGCACTGGATCCAGTGTCACTCTCTTGACACCTCTTTCTATCGTGTAAGTGGCATCCGAGTCATAACTTGAGAGATCACCACATGCGATGAAAGGTGCAACCACTCTCTGTTCCTCTTCATATTCCAGATCATCCTTCAGTTCATAACGGCCAATGTTAGCTCCCTTGAAAAAGTCTTCCGTAGAAACGTTCAAGTCGAGAGTTGGCTTCCATGTTGCACTTGGTTTGTAGCCCAGACAGACAATGAAAGCTTCAAGAGAGGTACCTCTCGATGATCTTGGCTTAGCGCAGATGACCTTTTCGAATAAGAATCCCAGTTGAGAGTACATTAAATCAATGTCACGGCCTCTGAAAATCTTGGCAACGAATGAACCACCCGGTCTGAGCAGACAAGTCGTCAGTTGCAAAGCAGCCAAAATCAACTGCGCTTGAATGTATTCATCCAAGTCATGAAGACCTGTAACATCTGGAGCACCATCACTACAGACAAAGTCTGCTGGCTCACCACCAAAGATATCCAGAATCCTCGAAAGTGTCTTTGGATGTGTGATATCGGCTTGTAGTGTAGTAACTCCGTTGATTGGTGCCATAGGTTGAAGATCAACAGCAACAATTTTAGGTGCAGGGCCTGAAGATATTTCCTCTGGTGTACGTTTCTCAAATAACTCACGTGAAAGCACTTGGGACCATGATCCTGGAGCAGCACAAAGGTCAACAACACGGTTCACGCCCTTGAAAAGTTGAAACTGATCATTCAGTTGAAGAAGCTTGAACGCAGATCTAGCTCTCCATCCCTCCTCTTTGGCTTTTCTGTAAGTGGGGCTGTTAGAAATTTCCATTCTTCATAGTCGAGGATTTGAGAAATCATACATACCTGTAGTACAAGTCACGTTTATCTTTACTGCTCTTACCCATCTTTACTGAGATCTTTCTCCACTTTATCCCCCAAGTCCATCAAGCTCATCTTGTCCTTCAGAACTTTTTTCGATATCACTGAGTTCCGAACCCCCGGAACTCATATCTCGCGAATCCGCTTTGGGCGCTGAAAAATTCTGGTGGAGCTCGGTCAGCATCGAACTCTCCGAAAGTGAAAAACACAAGCCAGCGCTGTTCACGTCGAATTGTCTCATTGTTATCGACTTTAAGAATGCTGAGAACCATTTCAAAGGCTTCCACGCGCTCATTTTCAACAGGCCTAAGGGCATTCCAGGAGGTGGTCAAGTCTGGATCACCACTCACACCGACATCATCAACGGCAGCAGCAGCATCACAAGTTCCATATAACCCACAGGTTTTCACAGCTGAAGAAGTCCTCGAGACAACAAACACACCATTTCCAGTCAACGTTGAGCTCAACTACTACGCGCCACTGAGACACAAGAAACGTTACGGTGATCTTGTTGCAGAGATCCAGCTTCGTGCTTATGATAACGAGAACCTTGATTTCTTTGGTGATTTCGCTCTCAGAGCAGCTTATTATCTCGATATTCCAGCAAGTGGTGTCATTCCTCTCCCTACTAGAAGAGAAAGATGGACTGTTATCAGATCGCCGTTTGTCCATGCCAAGTCGAAAGAAAATTTCCTCAGATTGACACACAAGAGAGTTATCAAGGTTTACGATGCTACACCTGAGGTTGTTGATCTTTGGGTCTCATATTTGGCTAAGCACAGTAATGCTGGTGTTGGTATTAAGGTGACAACATACCAACGTGAATCAGTGAACTTGGCTGAAGAGTTGGATAAGACTAACTTGGAGAACTTGGAGAACTTGAAGTTAGATGCCGAGGCTGTTGGATCTCAAAATGCTGCTGTTGCAAAGAGAGTCCAGGAATTGCTTAACGACCCTGTTTTCAAGAGACATTTGAAACCTGAGCAGCTCAATCAGCAAGAGAAGAAAGCACAGATCGAAGAGAAATGAAATCTACATACCAAGAGGTAACGAATGCACATGTACATATCTATATAAGTTGTAGTTCAACCGTACATATCCCAGCCTTCTTCCTCTTCTTCGTCATCTTCTGGAAGATCAATAAACTTTTTCTTGTCAAGCAGGTTCTTTCTGCAAAGCGGACAAGTGGAGTGAATCTTGAGCCATGGTGCAATGCATTCAAGATCAAACTTATGGTTACCATCACAAGGCAGTTTTACCACCAAAGGGTGTGGATCATCAACAAAGTCAGTAGTGCATATCGAGCATGTCATGTCTGGTTTGAGTGTCTTCTTTGGCACACGTTCGAGAGCATCGATGAACTCTTGCGAGACACCGACAACGTCTTTCTCCTGCTCGAGTTGTTCCAGAAGCGATTCTTGGATCGGGAGCCCGTCTAGAGTTTGAATAGCACGAGTAAACTGTTCCACTGCAAGATTGGAGTTTGAGGGAGAGAACTGAAGTTCTGGTGATGTATTGGAATCCTCAAAGAAGCCTTCCAGAAGTGTGGCGAGTGTGTGGTGGCGACGTGGGGCGTTATCTTGGGTGCTCGAATCTGTGTTTGAGCGAATATTGTGTTCGTCTGAAAGATTGTTAGTTATTTGTTATTAGCCTCCAATGTCAGATTACTCGCCTTCATACGTTGACATTGCTGGGCTTTGGGGTCTTTGACAATGTCATTGAGTCTGAGGTGACTTGATTGATCCGTTCGGAGCTTTGTCTTTTGCAGACAGCCGCGACACCGGGCTTCATCCATCATGATGGCACAGATTGGAATACGGCTTAAATTACGCCTAAAAGCATACTACTATCACAGTGTATGTTCGAGAAGAACATATGTCGTTAAGTCTTTCTGGAAATTCTAAACAACCACGTTTTGCTCCTTTAGCCATCTCTTGTACTTTTTCGAGCTCACCCTCTTTCTCCAGATTCTCTTGAACTTTGGTGGAATATAGTGAGAGAAGGCTAGATTCAAGAACCCCATTATAATTATGAGGCACTTAAAGCCAGAAGATATGTCTGTCAGTTGGAAAAGATTGCCCCAGAACTTATCTGGATTAACATTCATCAGCAGCACACTCAAAAGGAATGAGGCAGCAACGTTGCCTATGAACGGAGTGTTCTTCGATGCAGGTTCTCTGTATGGTGGGCCAACAGTCAATATGATAGCACACAGAATGTATTGCAAATTGGAGAAGAAGAACAAGACGGTATTGTCTGATGACTGAACAGCATCGTCACCACCAGGGACAGGTTTAATGTACCATGTCATAGTCTGGACATATTGCCAGATCGTGACCTGGAACAACAGCATGATTAAAATGTTCACAACCAGAGGAATCAGCAGCTTAGGAGAGACCAAGTTAGCGGAGGGACGTTTTGGGACAATGGTGTGGTAAGCATCTGACCAAGACATGAAAATTGCCAAAGGTAAAATCAAGAACAAATCAATCCACAAGAATTGGAAATCACCCAAATTAGAGCCTCTTTTGTACAGTATAGACACGGAGATAAACTGGATGGCAGAGTACAAAGACATGTACTGGAAGCAGCTGAAAGAGGTGACCAGAGATGCACGGCCTTGTCTGATAACATCCAAGACACAAGATATCTCAAACTTTCGAGAAGTGAATGGAGCGGCAACAGAGGCTTCGGCCTCAGACAAAGAGATACCAACATCAGCGGCCTTCAACGCACCACAGTCATTGGCACCATCACCACAGAATCCAACAGTGTAATCCAAATCCTGAAGCTGTTCAACTAGCTCATGCTTCTCATCAGGTGACATGCGCGCGAAGATGTTAGCCTTCAACAGCATCGAAATGATATAGTCCTCAGAGTACAATTCCATCTCGTTCTTCACGACATATCTGAAAACATCACCAGAAACAGCAAGACCGTATGATTTGTAAGACTCGTGAAGTTTTAAGGTGTTCTTATCAAGAGTCATCTCGTCATTATCAATCTCATGCCATTCAATACCGGTTTCTGTGAAGCGAGGGACAAAGATTAAATCATCATCAATGAGACCGCATTCACGACCAACAGAAACAGCAGTGAGCAAGTTGTCACCTGTACACATCACAGTTCTCAAGTTAGCCTTTCTCAGTTGTGCAAGGACACCGGATGTGGTTGGTTTTAATCTGTTCTCAAAGACGATGAAACCCAAGAAGGACAGTCCAGACTCGGCCTCATCACGAGTGATCTTCTGAGAATAAAGCCAAGTGTTCTTCTTCAATGGCTTACCTGCACACGCGATGACTCTGTAACCATTATGTGTATAATGGTGCAGCAACTCTTCATAATTTTGTGGGAAAGTTTTCTCATCACAAATCTCCTTGATGACTTCAGGAGCACCTTTAGTCAATACATGGAATTCAGAATCACACTTGACAACGACACTCATTCTCCTCAACTCAGAAACAAACTCGAAACTTTTCAAGATACCAAGAAGTTTGGACTTATCCTTAGTGTAAACAACTGCTGGAGTAATACCTGTGTTTTCAGGCAAGACATCCTTATCATTGCGGCTCTCATTCAATGAACTGAAACCTTTGAATTCCTCTTCATACTCCCAGTTAGTGAATTCAAACATCTTGAAATCTAATGGGTCACCAATCAATTCACCATCAACGACTCTCAAAGAATGACAAGAAGCGAGTGCCTTGATCATCGTGTCATCCAATTTGGAAACACTCTTGGTCAAAGTATCAAAACTCTTAGCCGAGTGAACACCATAGACATCCAAACCATCCTCGGTTAATGTACCGGTCTTATCAAAGCACATTACATCTATTTTACCACCGACATTAACTCTTGTCGGAGCAATGCAGAAAACTTCCTTCTTTCTCAATCTCGACAAAGCAAAACTGGTTCCAATGGTCAATGTAGCAGGTAGAGCAGGCGGAACAACGATGGTGATGATATCCAAAGCACGTAAAATGATGATTCTCCAACCAAGACCGAGCTTGATGAAGTTGATGGTGGAGAAAACGAACCCAAAACAGGCAATCATAGACATGAAACCGATATATTTGAAAGAGTCTTCGTAAAACTTGAAACCAGCAGGTTTAGGGAAGAGCATGGAGCGAAGCAATGCACCTTTCGTGGTAGAGAATCCTGTACGTGTGACGAGGGCCAGTGCTGGGTCGGATGCGGTATGACGAACTCTAATGATCTTTGTACCATTGAACAAGTATGATTTCGCAAGGAGGGATGACATATTGGAACCATTCTCGAGGAGTTGCTCAAGTGTTTCAGTAGTTGCTGGAAGTTTGGAGACAGGAACAGACTCACCAGTTAGCATGGATTCATTGAGAATAGCATCACCGGACAGCAAGACGGAGTCGCAAGGGACAGTGGACAGTGATGGATCCGACACTTCGTAAACATCACCCGGAACAAGATCATGAGACGATGTCTCCTTCCAGAAACCATTTCTCCAAACACGTACAGTACATTGGAAGCGAGAAAGCTCTGTTAGTCTTTTCATAGTGTCTCTTGTCTCGAAGAGTGTGTTGATGATAGAAACAATGGATATGAGGAAGATGCAAGCAGCATAGTAGTAGTATTCATCAAATGCCCAGAGAATAATGGAGAACACTTGAAACATGTAGAACGGGTGAAGGACTTCTTCAACAAGTAATTGCGAAACGGTCTTCTCCTTGAGATCCAATGAGTTCGTGTTGAAGACTAGGCGTCTGTCTTCATAAGCATCAGATGTGAGACCTTCTTTCGAGTGATGAAGCCATGAATAGTCAACCCAATTGGTGTTTGTTTTGTAAATGTCTTCAACGGGGCTGTAGTACAGCTTCAAGTATCTATACTCAAACGAGATTAAAATTGGGATGATAGGGTCGAGGTTCAAATCTATACCAGAAGATCCAGACCCACTCTGCGTGCTCTGAGTGTCCAGATGGGGAACATTTATGATTGAAGAAAGCTGTCGGTTGTACCATTGTCTGTGGACATCAACAACACTCAATTCACCATGCTCAGTCTCAATCACTACCCATTCAGCTTTAGCGAGTGGAACCGTCTCACCAATGAATGAGAACTTATACTTTGGCATCCATCTAAGAAACAGGTAGCCCAGACCAAACGTAATCAAGCAGAACAAATAGTACAGTTGTAACCTCAGCTTGTGGGTTCTATATCCTGCAATAGCGAGGACCAGGTCCTCTTCGGCAATGTAAAATCTTTGAAATCTGATGTTTGTTGGGTAATTTGGGAAGTAGTGTTCATGCAATGCAGGATCAACCTCATGTTGTTGCGCTTGGTTGTTGGACGTTGTTGGGCCAATGTTATCAGCATCTTCATCTTCTTGGTCTGTACTCAGCCCATCATCTTCGAGCAAAGCTCTACTTGCGTCACTTGGCATTCTGTCCCTATAGTTGTAGGTGGAGTTTGTGTGAACTCTCTCAACAGAGCCATAATCTTGTACACTCATGCTAGTGACACTTCCTCTTCTATAATCCTCATCCCAATTGGTATCGTAATCGACATCTTCCTCCATTGTGGAGGCACCGTGGGCAGCTTCAACATCCTCTGAATCGAAAAATTTGAATTGGTCGATAGATCTTGATCTTGATCTGGAACGAGAGTTCATTCGTGTGAGACTCACCATCTCAGCTGGAGATTGAGACATGTGGGGGCCAATTCTACCACGTCTAATGGAGGATGCAGCCGAGCTTGGAACCGATCCTACAGATTCACGATGTGCAAAGTGATGGCCATGGTGGAATGAGGAGATCGAGGAGGGAATGATCTCATTGGCAACACCGTC
Source organism: Petasospora amylophila (assembly GCA_030557155.1). Lineage (NCBI taxonomy): Eukaryota > Fungi > Ascomycota > Saccharomycetes > Phaffomycetales > Wickerhamomycetaceae > Petasospora > Petasospora amylophila. The sequence continues at coordinate 13,298 of JAKTVK010000015.1, read as the reverse complement.
AAACATCTCGGAGTTGTTCTCTGTTTGGTCGTGCTGCTGAAAGATGCTCGATGGCCTGCGCATGGACGACGAGCGCCGTGAGCTCGAGAAGCTCTGTGACATGTTGTGATGGGAGGACATACTCCCTTTTTGTGTGTGTTTTTTTTAAAGCGGTTGAACTCTTCTAAACGCTGTAAATATCTTTGTGTGTCGAGCGAGACTTGTTGCCGTTATCTTCTGGCTCCGTCTTGAGAACGCTGCCCTAACCGAAACGAAAACCCGAACACCACGAAATCTTCGCGCTTCGCGGTGTTAAATTTTTTTTTTTCAGCTCTCGCACTCGTTCACTGTTCTCCTTCACTTTCTCAAGAACTAAAGTGTCTCCATTGTCATGGGAGGTCTTTCTTGGCCTATCAGGCACTGTGTGTTGGAAGAGTAACGACGCGGAGCTAGTCAGCTCACGGCTACTCTTCCTTCCACGGTTGGGCTGTTTCGAAGTGTACGTATCAACTCTTTCCATCCTCCCATCTACGAGATCCCAAATCATTTGAAGAAGAAGACACATCCAACTGATGAAAACCTTGACAACAACAACTTTGAATTTCTTCATCCTAGGACGCCATGCGGATTACATCATGCTTTTTAACCCTGATGGATTGTGTTTTGTTCTTTGGGCTCTTTATTTATGGGAGTTGGCTTTTTTGGCAACGACATGAGAGTACTAACTAGTTACCTCAACAGACTTTTATAGCTTCAATCCAACGAACGTCTTTATAATCACCCAAACTGTAGATCTCCTCTCTGTTAATCAATAGAAAGCCTTATAATGTTTCCTCTCCTCTGTGGCTGCTCGAGTTCTCCAGGGAACACACCTCATCTCCAAAAAAAAAAAAAAAAAAAAAGAGATATCAAAACAAAGCCTATAGTGGCGTCGATAGTACCTACGCTGAAATACCGCTGTATCACAAGTGCATCTAGTAACTCCAAGCTCTCGCGTCTGCCCTATGTCCAATCAAGATGAAGTTCCAGCGGTCTGTGAGACCTGCCTCGGTCCTAACCCATACCTCCGCATGATACGAGAACGCTCCGGCCTCGAATGCAAACTCTGTACACGACCTTTCACTGTTTTTAAATGGGCACCAATCAAGAACGGTGCTTTCCATCACACAGTTATTTGTCTCACATGTGCCAAGCAACGAAACTGCTGCCAATCCTGTTTGCTCGATTTGACCTATGGTATCCCCATTCAACTTCGTGATGCAGCTTTGAAAATGGCTGGTGTTCACGTTGAAGGGTCACAAGGTCCACAGAACGAAGTGAGTAAGTTATATGTGGCCAACAACAGTGACAAGTTTGAAAGTATTGGTGGTGCAAGTGTAACGAGTAATTCTGAGAAGGCGAAGGAGATTTTGACCAAATTGGCTTTGAGTCAGAAAGGTAAGTCCGTGGGGAAGAAGAGAGATGAACAAAAGTCATTACCCGCACATATTGAGAAAGTGGACGTCACCAAAATTGTATCCAAGCTTCCCTTCAATGGCTCACTCAATCCTCCAGAAGATGAAGAGTTGAAGACTTTATTTCTGTTTGGTATCGATGATTCTCTGGCTGAGTACAAGTTAACGGACTATTTTGAGAAATTCGGTCCGATTAAGTCATTCAATTGTCAACATAAGGCCAAATCAGGATTCATCACATACAACAAGAGATCAGATGCTGAGGCAGCTGCAAAGGCGATCTTGTCATCGCAAAAGAAAGAGACCGATGGCCCAGGAAGTCTCATTATTGAGAATATCCCACTACGAGTGTGCTGGGGTAAGGAAAAACCACTTGGTGCTACAAACGCAGAGAAATTGAAAGTTGGCTCTGTTGTATCAAAAGTTATGAAAAAGTTGTCTAGGGAATCAGGTGCCTCACAGAAAACTCAAAAGAAGACTGTTGAAGGTGCTGCGGCAGAAGAACCAAAGAGTGTGAGAAAAGAATCTACAGGAAAGACCAATTACAAGTCCATTTCCAAGAATTATGAGTTATGAGTTAACCGTCGACACACTATCTTGATGTCGAATAATAAAACGTATCATGAATTTAAACACAGTGTAGATTGTTCGTCGTCGACTATAAGCTGGTATGCTTCTGGGATCTGATCACGGTCCTTCAATCACACGAACGAAAAAGTCCACAGCTTGTCAAAGATGAGGCTTTAGGAATGAGTGGATTGCTCAATCGAAACTTATTAAACTCGGTTGATGTTCTGGTTGTACAAATGGGATCTCGGCGTTTGTATGTGTGTGTCTCGACCGGGCGCCGACAAAATCGGGACCAAGAAGCTAGCTTCTCCACTTTTGCCACGCCAATCTACATTTGTAATAACCACAACACCGGCTATCATTATCAAAATGTCTCTTACCAGAACCATCCTCCGTCCACAGGTCCTTCGTCTCCGCGCAATGTCTTCCCAGCGTTTCCAGAGCACGATCCCAGAGATCACAACCCTTAAGGACTTCCGTCAGCTCATCGACACACCAAAGCTCACTGTCACTGATTTCCATGCTACCTGGTGTGGTCCTTGTAAGGCCATTGCTCCAATAATTGAGAAATTCAGCCAGGAATACACCAATGTCCAGTTCTTGAAGGTCGATGTGGATGAGGCTGGTGATATTGCTCAGGAATATGGTGTTTCTGCTATGCCAACTTTCATCTTGTACAAAGACGGTGAACCATTGGGAAAGATTGTTGGCGCCGCACCGGATAACGTCAAGAGAGCAATCGAGCAGTATAAGTGAATACTTCAAATATATTTAATCAATGCATTCCCATCCGTGTTAAATACTCCCTTAATCTTGCATGGTACTCTTTGAGTCGGTGTTACGAACCAGGGGAAGGTGAAATTACTAATTCCTTACCAGATAACCATATATTGAGAATGGTTGTGAGAGAGTATGTTAAACTATAGCCCTTGTTGAACCCTCAAGGTTTTTAAACTGCTCTGGAACCTTGTTGCCACTTTTGATCAACAACTTCTTTAAATCACCAAAAACTGGTGTGTCGTCTTGTTCACTGAGGAAGGTGATAGCTGTACCACTATTTCCGGCTCTACCTGTTCTTCCCACCCTATGAATGTAATCATCAATCTTCTTCGACATGTGATAATTCACAACGAGTGAGACATTGTTCACATCAATACCACGAGCTGCAACATTCGTACCAATGAGGATATCTACTTTACCATCTTTGAACTGTTGTAGCGCAAGTTCTCTTTGATCCTGTGATTTGGAACCATGAATCAACGAGACCTTAAAACCCTTACTTGTGAGTTGTTTCTGGATGTGGTCACCAGAGTCAATGTAATTGATAAACACAATGATAGGCGGCTTGTACTTTCTGGAATCCAAGATCTTTTCAAGTCTCTTGAGTTTCTTAGAGTCATCATTGTTAGGGAAGAACTCGAACTTCTGTTCGATTCTCTCGTTGACAGTCATCTCTCTAGATGCAACGGAGCCAATATTTACGATGGCCGGGTTGTTGACGTACTTCTTGGATAAGTTCTCAACTTCAGTTGTCATAGTAGCAGTGAACATCATGTTCTGACGTTTTCCAGGGCCCATAAAATCAGTAATCTTAGCAACCTGTTCACCAAAGTTCATCTCGATCATCTTGTCACATTCATCGAGAACAAGGAAATGCACCTGATTCAGCACCAAAATATGACGCTCTAAACAATCAATCAAACGGCCAGGAGTGGCAATGATAATTTCGATGTTCTTGTTTTGCAAGTCCAAAATGTTTCTCTCGATCAGTTTACCACCAACGATGGAGATGATCTCAATCTCTGGTAGATACTTCAAGAATTTTTTCAGCTCCACTTCAATTTGTTGTGCCAACTCACGGGTGGGTACCAAGATCAAACCGTAAGGACCATCAATTTTTGTGAAGTCGTTCAGTCTTGGGAGGTCCAATATCTTACATAACATCGGTAACAAGTAAGCTAATGTTTTACCAGATCCTGTTTCTGCAATACCGATGATATCCTTCTCTTTCATAGCGATGGGGATTGAAGCCCTCTGAATTGGCGTTGGAGACTCATAACCTAGTCGTTTAATTATATCCAACAGTGAACTTGGCACCTTGGACTCATCCCAATACCTCAAGGGATTAGGGAGATCAGAGCCTCTAGTAATGATCTCAAAGTCTTCTTTGAAAATCCTCCAATCTCTTGTTTTCATGTCTTCAAGTTTCTTCTTTGTCCAATGGATATCATCAACGTTATAACGACGACCAAAGCCAAAGGAGTCATCTTTGCGATCACGCCCTGTTTTCTGAGATGTCATGGAATACTTGAGAATTATATCATCTGTATCAAGTGTGTCTTCATCATCCTTCCAATCAAATTGAAACTTTCGACCTCGAGCGTTGTTTTCCTGAGCTTTGGCGTAGTTCCGAGAGATCTCTTCCTCTCTTAATCGCTTCAAAGACACTTGTGGATCATCCTCTGGTGTCCGAGAGCGCTTCTGTGGTTGTGAAGAAGAACTGTTTGCTCGTTGTTCATTGACTTTAGCTTGTCGCCTCTGTAAGGCGAGTTCTTGTCGTTCCTTCTTTGAGAGGAACTTTGGTGTGTTCAATTGTGATTCGGCCTTCTTCTTGGCTATGAGCTCCTCCAGAGAAAGCACATCTCGTCCCATTGTATGATTGTAGAAATCTTCTTCGCCAAATTAAGGAAGTGTAAGCTTTTATGTTGAATACCTTTGTTTAAACGTGCAGTCTACAAAGACCTGCAAAGTCTTCAATGCTCAGGCTCAAGTCTATCGCGAGAGACTTCTAATTGACCGGTGCGATCCTACAGCTTGCCGAATTCAGACAATAACACATCTTGAGTCAGGAGACCACAACATCGATGGATGTTTATACTGACAGGAATCTCCATAAGTCTCAACTTCTGAGAAAAACACTCCACATGCTAAGCAAACAGAAGTCACGTGCAACGCGCAAGGTTTTCAGCTTCTTCAAAGTTCGCCACTCCCCCCACACAACCGAGGTTATCTGTTGTGGTGTCCGGGTGTTCGCTGACCCCAACTTTTGCAACCACAAATCACCGTTTCTCGCGTGTTGAAACCGACTACAGCGGACTGATCTCCACTACGTCACACTCATCTCACGACTTGAACCTCTCAGCATCCTTCAGGCATACTATTATATATAGTTACACAGACAGGGATCGTCAATTTCAACTAACAGTACCACCCGCACAATGTCACTTTTCGGTGGTGGCGCAGAGTGCTCCACCTCGAGAAACCCACTTTCTCAATTCACTAAACACACCGGTGAGGACCGCTCACTCCAGAGACCAGGTTTCTCACAACAGGCACAACAAAATGCCATCAGAGAGGAGACTCGTATGAACCAACGTGACCAACAGGTATGTTTTCTTGTGTTCCCCCTAGAAGCAGCGGCTGTCCTCGTTGCTCCATCCCTTTCCCGAATCACATTACTAACACCCGTACTTTAGCACATGAACAACTTCATGAGTCCACAAGACAACTTCAACTTTCAGCCCATGCATCGCGAGCTGAACCAAATCCCACATCAACAAGCTTTTCCTGCAAGAGTTGGTGGCTCAGCCTGGACATCCGAGTTCAAATCACCTGAGCTGCAAGCCCCACAAACGAGATCATCAGGATGGTCTTCGGAATTCAAGACGCAAAGTTCATCTATTCAATCATCTCCTCAAATGGGTACTCCTCAAATGAATGTTAACCAACACTTTACACCATCCACAATGGGTTCTAGAATCGGATATCAGCCATTTATGTCTGGAAGAATGCACACGATGAACAATATCCAGCCAGTTCATGCTAACTCCAAAATCCAGGAGGTTGGTGATAAAGAACAGTGGGAAGACAAGTTCAAGGAAATCGACGCCGAGTTTGATGCCATGTCCAAACAAGAGGGAAAGCAAGCTGATGATGCGGAGGCAGAACAGAAAGAGCCAGAGATTGTCATTGACGATAAGTATCAAGCCAACTTCAATGAGGTATGGGAATCACTTCACCAACAGAATGAATTTGGTGATGACATGGAACCATCATGGGAGAAGGACTTTGCCACATATGCACAAGCCAGAGCAAACTTTGGTCAGTATAACTTTGAATCTCAGAATCAGTTCCTTGGCCAACCAAATGCTTATGAGATTGGTTTGATGCTTATGGAGAACGGTGCAAAGTTGTCTGAGGCCGCTTTGGCCTTCGAGGCTGCTATTCAGGAGAACCCAGAACATATTAACGCATGGCTCAAGCTAGGTGAAGTTCAAACTCAGAATGAGAAGGAGATTGCCGGTTTGACAGCATTGGAGAAGTGCCTCTCTTTGGATCCGAACAACTTGAATGCACTCATGACCCTCGCAGTTTCTTACACTAATGAAGGTTATGACAATGCCGCATTTGCAACTTTGGAACGTTGGATTGAAACCAAGTACCCACAGATCAGTGAACGTGCCAGAACCACGAATCCGAAGATCAATGATGAGGATAGATACTCTTTGCACAAACGTGTCACTGAACTTTTCCTTCAAGCAGCCCAACTGTCTCCAGCTGGTGCCAATATCGATGCTGATGTTCAGATGGGTCTTGGTGTGCTGTTCTATGCTAATGATGACTTTAGTAAAACCATTGATTGTTTCAAAGCTGCTCTGGCTGTCCGTCCAGATGATGCCTTGCTTTGGAATAGGCTCGGTGCTTCCCTTGCCAACTCTAACAGATCGGAAGAGGCCATTGAGGCTTATCATCGTGCCCTTCAACTGAAACCATCGTTTGTTAGAGCCAGATATAATTTGGGTGTTTCCTCTATCAACATCGGCTGCTACAAAGAAGCTGCAGAACATCTACTGGGTGCTCTGGACATGCACAACGTTGAAGGTGTTGATCCAAGTACATTGCATGGTGCCGTTGCAAACCAGTCAACAAGTATCCTGGAGACACTAAAGAGAGCATTTATTGCCATGGATCGCCGTGACTTGTTGGAGAAGGTGAGACCCGGTATGAATTTGGATCAGTTTAGAGGCGAGTTCACTTTTTGAGATCTTGAACACAGCGACTTGATATTTGCATATACATTATTTTAACATGATGTTTGTTTGTTTGTTTGTTTATTTGTAATTAGCTGTGATTCACCAAGCTGACCTCTACCAGTCACAATAGACCTAGGACGTCGCCAAAGAGAGGAACGGCTATCATCATGAATCAGAACGCTCTCCCTGTTTTCAGATGGCCAATCAGCCAACCCCTATATATTCCATCCAGACATATCAGCTACACCGGCTTGGAGAGGTCATGTGTAACTAACTGCACAACAAAAAGCCCTGTTTAGGGGTTACTCATGAAAAGAGGGATTAGATTGGTATAACCCAATTTCTAGCCAATATATACGTCATGTTGAGTGACCCGTCAAGTCGCGTTATTGGACTAGATCCGACCCGGCGAAGCCTCCGCTCGTATCCTACACGATCGTACATAACTTAGCTGCAAATGATGATACATCACAAATCACGACCAATCAAGCGTAATCGAAAAGTCAAACCTGATCCTGGACTTGAGATGTCTGATCTGTCCATTACGGATTGCGCCTTCATTAGAACAGAACCCGATACAACCCACGGGAAACAAGGGTGCACAACAATATAGTGATTGGTCCCGGGAACAAATTCTTGAGTTCAGGGGTCACCGGTCTAAAGGGCCGGACTATTGACTACCAAATGCTTTGGCAGTTTTTGCCTACGATCTGCAGGGTTTCAAGAAGACTTTAATTAACAGCAGTACGTCTCTACACCCCTGTCGATCCAAGGTTAAACGAGTCGAAATCTTAGATCCTTCGACGCTTTGTTATTTCGAAGCATTCAGGTACAGCTCAAGTTCTGGCCATGAATTTGAACGCTCTCAGTTTATAACCCATTTGAACATCACATTCAATTAACCAGGGTAGTGGCCTTTCCTTTGGGAGTTTCTGTCTCGCAATGAGCTTTGTCTATAGCTAGATCACTCTTTCCCGAGATTACCAATCGTAAGTAAAAGCTCGGGTCTGTGGGGTCGGCATTTCCGAAAGCAGCCTACATGAGTATCCCTGAAATGTTGAGGGCCATAAACCCGCCAGTCCGTCTGCCTCTACATGAGAGCTCGGTATTCAAAAGAGATATATGAATTCTGTGATATTATATCAGTGAGCATGTCCGTGTTTATGACGCCCATTCATAAATCGGTATTACATCTAGTCTGTATCAGTGTAGTCATAAACGAGTGATTTGAAGTTGATAAGGATCTCCGTGAACGGACCAAATCTTGGTTTCCAACATATGTCACCTTTAAGGAATACAGTATCGTGCGTAGTTCGCTATATCTTACTATTTGCTCCCATATAACAGATCCGATAACTACTTGAGGCTTCCGCTTGAAAGGTCCGTGGCGCGTTTCTTCAAAGCGTGGGAAGAGAGGCAACGTTCAAAATATTATGTGGGATATTTATTCGCCGGATCAGGGTTCGTTGGGCATCATCATCGATCTTATTTGACTTCCGACCAACGACGCGCGATGCCTCACGGCTCGCGACTCACCACCCAGTATTGGAATTGCAATCCTGCCGCCACTTCCTCCTGGTGTCTGTGGGCTTGCCTCAGTACCAAGCCTCCACGTCTATGGTAGGAAAGGCCCGCTCTGGTCTGTCGCTATATTCCGAGGTTCTTGACAAGTGTTGTCTTGGTGATGGCTGGTTTGTTTGCAGCCCGCCACTGATTTTTTATGCAGACTTCGGAGATGTATATGCAGCTATGCGCGCGCTGCTGCCCATCGCGCCACCTTTGATGGGGTGAGATGTGAGATGCAGCGCGTCGAGAGCGTCTGCTCGATACAGCGGAAACCCAAATGCACTCTCTCCTTCGAGCAATCTGGACTCCCGTTTTGGTACTCTAGAGCCAGCCCCTGTGTATGTGCCTTCTGCCTCATTCTCGTAGACAACTTCTGTGAGTTGTGCCGCTATAAAACTCATTTGGCACCCACTCGGTTTTCTAAAGTTCCCCGACCAGCACCTCCGACAACACTTCTCAGTCTTCATCTTCTATAAGGGATATATCTCACACCGTATATCTTTCATATACCCACACACAGACACACACTCACACATCATGTTCCCAAAAAGGCTGATATCACTTGGTGTACTCACTGCCGTTACACAAGCTCAATCCGTATTGTTCCTCACGGAAGTCGATTTCGAATCCTCCCTTGACACCTATTACTACTTCAGAACCGGTGATGCCACAATTTCCATCACCAATGAAGGAATTACAATCGAAGGTGATTTTACCTCAGACGACGAGGCATGTGATGTTTTGGCCGGTGCTGAGATTGTCTACTCTGCCGATGATGGTGATGATGTTCTTCTCACTGCCAACTGTTACAACGTTTACTCGCTCGTTACACCAGAAGACCAGGCCATAAGGTGGACTTCCTGTCAGGAGTTCCCATTCTATGAAGCACTTTGTGAGAGCGGCTCATCCTCAATATCTTCCGCTTCTACTTCTTCTGTCTCTTCTGCCTCTTCTAATGCTGCTGCTGCTTCTGCTGACTCTATTTCTTCTGGCTCTTCTCTTACTGAGGCATCCGATGAAGCCACTACCACCACCACAGAAAGTGATAGCGCAGCTGTTGCTTCTTCTTCTGACTTCACAGCAGAGAGCTCTCTTCCTGTTACCACAGTCTCTGACTCTGAGACCTATGTTCTTACAACTTACACCTCATACGAGTCCAACATTGCCTACGAGTACACAACATATTGTCCACTCACTGCTGCTGAAGCTGCAGCCGATGCTTCTGCTACCGCCCAAGGCTCTGTCGATACCCCAGAGTACACAGTGGTTGAGGCTACAATGACCACAATTATCACAGTTGATGACAGTGGCGTTGAGACTACACTCACTGAGTACATCCCATTGACAGATGTTGAAGAGTCGCCATCTACTACTGTTGTCACCATTACATCTTGTAAGGACGATAAATGCACCATTATCCCAGTTACAACAGGTTTGACGGTTGTTACTACAATAGAAAGTGGAGTTGTGACTGAGTATACAACATTCTGCCCATTGACTGCTGAATCTACAGAGGCCGGCGCTACTTCCTCAGTTGCTGAAAATACATCTATCGCTAAAGGTACTACTACTTCAACTTCCGTTGCTTCCTCTGGTTCTGCAGAGCAAGTTGAGGAGTCTGCTGCTGATGAGTCCACAGCTGGTGGAGCCACTGTGGTCGATTCCACTGCCGCTGAGACTACGGCTGTCGAAACTACTGCTGTCGAAACCACTACTGCAGCTGTCTCCACATTTGAGGGTGCTGCCGCTAAGGTTGTTGGTTCCATGTCTCTTGGTTTGCTTGTTGCTGCTGTTGGTTTATTGATGTGAAGTTTTTAGTTTTGTTTCACCATAAGTGTACTGTAATGAATAAATTAAGTGCTTGCTTGAGCTCTAACAAACGTAAACATTTCCAGGATAGTGTCCACATAGCTATGTGTTGAGAGGCCTAACGGCCATACACTGGAGATGACCATCTTCGCTTTTGATCCTTTTCCACCAGTCAAGTCCACGTGACTTGCTCTGGTGTGAGAGATTGGGCCGCTTCGTGTCTCTATTTCCATTCAATTCGTAATATGAGCTCTTCTATACTATACTTCCAGGAATTTAACCCTGCCGGGGATAGCTGAGCCTGAGCGGGGAGTTCGCTGCGCTGCTCGGTTAGTGTGGAGGTACCAATATGTCCAAGCCCAGCATGGGTTAATAGGGAAGTAATCCTTGTTCTCGGGACAATCCATACCGCTTAGTACTCAAGCGAAAGATCCCATTAGCTGATCCACGGACACATAATTCATTTCACGACATCTTCCGGAGAATTTTCTAAGGGTTTTGCGGTGTCGTAAAGGCTGGCTCCGCGCTCGCTGGCTCCGCACAAAGAAGATCCGCGGTGCATTCTTTGAAAGGCGACCGGTAGAGCAAAGAATAAACGGTTGAAGGCGTTGAGGAGTGCTTTATCTGAAGGGAATAGATGGTATACCGATCTTCCTGTCATTTGATTGATGGAAGTGACGACCTCTAATTAAAAGTTGTCGCCCATGACAGCGGTTTGATAAAGCTCTGAAATGCCTTCGACGTTCGCTCAGGAGAAGGCAAGTACGAGCCCATAATTGATACTGACAACATAGATGCAAAGGGTTACAACCTATGTTGTTGTTCCGAACCCGGGGAAGCTCCTGTGAACTGTATTCAATTGCGGCGCTGTCCGGTGACTTGTCAACCTCCCCGGCGCGGGTGGGCATACACGACGCGACTCAGATGAAGCATCAAATGTACCCTTGCAGGCGGGAAGAGAAACACTCCGGCATAGCCAATGAACGAAATATGACTACACCCGCCTGAGTACGACATTCTTGAAAGAACTTTCAACCATTTTTTTCAGAGTGGCTCACGGAAAATTCTGTGCTCTGCTTCTAAGTGCCCGATTGCTGTCACCCGTCAACCCATGTGTTATGTAGTGAGTTGTCAAATAAAGTTGGATCTGCGATCTGACCCTGCGTGAGACAACACGAGCAGATCTACCCCCAGCAAGCTGGCTCTCTCCCCACCTTAGCCTGCCACTCAGTTTAACGCCTCATTTGCTATCGAACCCATCAGGGAAAACTCACTAGAGTGATGACTATCAACTTCTGTACTGAGTTTAATATCCGCTCGTTATGAAAGCACTGGAAAGAGCTGGGCACACAATTTCTTCCAAATTAATGACATATATCAACAATCGATAGGGATCTGATCGTATAATAATCAGATCCCAAAACCCATATGTAAAATAAGATACCCTTCTCGACTTTAGAGTCGACTAGTAAGCACTAGCTGGCCAGGTTCTTGCCTTTCCCAGCTCGTGTTGTCAAAAGTGGTGAAATGGCGACATATCCCAATGGGTGTAGACTTCAGTACAGCCTGCAAGCCAGCTTCCCCACGAAGAATTATATACCCTGAGTCAATTAGTAACCAAAATCTACCAATGCAATGTATTCACCACAATAATATTGCTGACCTCTTAACGAATCTAATTTCTTCTGGAGTGTACAAAAGGCTTACTAGACGTATATTGCCGAAAGCCTATTCAACGCAAATTAGCACGGACACCTCTACAAAAGATATGCGGCAGAGATTGCTCTTGTGTTTCCGCCAAACTAATGGGTATTATCTCTGTAGACGGCCTCTCAACCAAAAGAGCTCATGTAGTTTTGATGATAACAGTTGTGGCTGCCCAGTTTCCGTTTAGGGCCCAAATTGTGCATTTCCCGGAGTATGCGTCATGCTGCAGTGCACTGCTTTGCATCAAGTCGGGCGCGGTCAAGAGCTACATGCTTTACTATCTCGAGCGCACCTACGCCCAGGATGAACCTTTCGCAAGATGATATTGAGTTCCCAGTCGGGTTGCTGGCCAGCCCTGTAATTGGGGACTATATGCACATCCGCAGCGGAGGTTCGTGGGCTTTCGGCTACCCTTTATAACTGCGGTTTCACCCACATTAACTGACTGGCCTCTCTCCACCTAAGACTTGGGTATCTTTGTCGTCCGCTGTGAACATTACACAAACGTATCGTCTTACCATCCAACAATGAGGTCAAATACACTCCCACTCTCTGTGCTCATGTCACTTGTGACTTTCACCTCTGCGCAAACAACGACGACGTTCATCGACTTCACAGGAACCGCCACATTTTTTGGATTTAGTAAAACAGAGTCCTCTAGCGCTTTCAGCTCTGGTGCTTCTGAGTTCCCAACAATCGTACCAACTTATGGTACATCCTCAGTTTCCTCTTCTTTTGCTACACCTGCTGCATCGTTGGTATCCTCAAGCTCTTTTGCTGGCTACACAAACTCGTCTTCAGGTTTGGGATTCGATTCGAGCTCTTTTGCAGACGAAACATCATTCCCATCAATTGCCTCTGCTTCAGAGACTGCCCTTTCAAGTGTTGTTCCATCATCTGATTCTTTCACGATTCCTTCATCGGCTGCTATTGATAGTGCCTCCTCCTCTGAAGTGACAACGGCTTCATCTTCTTATGGCACCAATGTTGCCTCTACACCTGATATTACTACGGCTTCATCCTCGTCTACAGGTTCATCTTCAATTGCTGACTCCTCGGTCCAGTCAGTTTCATTTTCTGAGACATCTTCTTCTATCTCCTCTACCTCATCGACCTCTACTACCTCCTCTAAATCCACTCCTACCTCTACATCATCTACATCATCTACATCATCTACATC
>JAKTVK010000014.1:33415-50659 GCA_030557155.1 Petasospora amylophila | reverse complement strand
ATTGGGAAAGGTTTGTCAGCCCTGGTGCAATCTTACCGGCCGGACCGTTGCAGCCAAGATGTTGACAAAACAATCGGCGAGAACAAAGAGTCACCGAGCACGCCACCAAAAGCTAACCAAACCCCCACCGCCACAATCACCGCATAAATGAGCGCCCGCAGACCATCCATGGCCGAGAGACGTTCGTCCACCACGCAGAGACGGCCGTCTGTGGTCCCCCACCTTGCGGGCATCGAAAAGCCCCTACCCGAATCTATCCCAGACAGTTGCGACGTGGTCATCGCCGGCACAGGGCTCGCAGAGTCCATTCTTGCCGCCGCTCTAGCCTGGCAAGGTACTAATGTGCTACACATCGACTCCAACGACTACTATGGTGACTCTACTGCCACTCTCACCATCGCCCAGCTTCAGCATTGGGTTCAACAGGTCACGAAGGGTAACGTGCACGGCTACAGGGACGCCCTTCTCTACATCCCTAGGGGCAACGAGATGCCCGCTAGAGATTTCGGCATCGACATTACCCCCAACATCCTCTTTTGCAAGTCAGACCTCCTCTCCCTACTCATAAAATCCCGTGTCTACAAGTATCTCGAGTTCCAACCCCTCTCATCATTCCACGTTTACGAGAACGACAACTTTGAAAAGATGTCTAGCACAAAGCAAGACATTTTCACCAACCAGACACTCTCCCTCGTCACAAAGAGATCCCTTATGAAGTTCATAAAGTTTGCCTTGGAGTGGGAAAGCCATCCAGAAGTCTGGGAGTCATACAAGAATCAGTCCATCGAAGAGTTCCTCGCACAACAGTTCAAGCTGGAAAAACCACAGATCTATGAGCTTATCTTCTCCATTGGTCTTTGTAACAACAATAAGATGACAACTCCAGAGGCACTTTTGAGGATCAAAAGATACTTGGTCAGTTTCGATGTCTACGGTAATTTCCCCGTCATGTATTCCAAATACGGTGGTGCTGGTGAGATTTCTCAAGGGTTTTGCCGTAGCGCGGCAGTTGCAGGTACAACTTATAAACTCAACACCAGATTAGAGTCATATGATCCAGAGACTAAGATCGCAAAATTTTCCGATAACTCCTCGATTCGTGTCAACGAAAAAATCATTGTTTCGCCATCACAAGCCCCAAAGAACTCGAAGTTTAAGCCAAAACAACAATACGAGATCCAAAGATTGACGGCAATTGTGAAGAAAGAGTGTACTCAATGGTTTGAGAACGGTGAATCTGCTGCTATTGTTGTGTTCCCAACAGGCTCTCTAGAGAGTAACAATAAACAGGCCGTTCAAGCCATCATCATGGGTGAGGGAACTGGTATCACTGCCAAAGGTACATGTGTCTGGTACATGAGCACCATTGAGGCTGGAAATCAGGGCCGTAAAGACTTGGAGGCCGCTCTCAAGAACATGGAAAACTCCATTCTGAGAGAAAGCTCAGATCTTGACACGCAAGACTTTTTTGATAACACTAATGGCATGCTCAATTCAGTCAAGTTAGGTCAATCATTCAAAGATTTTGTCCCAAATGAGAAGCTCCAATATTTGTTGAAGTTTTATTACGTCCAAATGACTTCCCTGCCACACGCAGGTGTCGTTGTCCCTGATGAATACAGGAAAAACTCTGTGTACGTTGAGGAAGATGATAATGCACCTGACAAAGGTGTCATTTACACATCCCTCCCATCAAGTGAGATATCTTACGATGGCGTCATCACTGCTGCTAGAGTGTTGTATGAAAAGATTGTTGGTTCTGATGACGACTTTTTCGATGTTGACTTTGAAGACGATGAAGATGAATCAAATGTTCATGCCGCCAACTTGGAATCTGCTATTGAGGATGATGACCCGGTGGACTCCGGTGCTGGTCCTGTTGAGTTCGCTGATGACATGGAATTGTGATTGTATATAAACTTTGTTCGGTAGGTTTCCGTCTATTTAAAGATGTGCTCCCAGGTGGTGTCATTCTGGGAATGTTTTGTGCTCTAGCTCTGTTCTATTTGTTATGTTTCTAGGTTGAACTCTGATAAACTAATTCTGATAGACTGTTCGACGCCGTAGACTCTAATTCGTCCTTTGCCTGATATGTAGCGAACAATCTAAGTGTGTCCCTACCATGGTTTGTAGCCCTGTTGTAATGTTCGGGTTTCCTTCTGTGACTATGAAAAATTTTCACTAATAGGCGCGCTTTTCGCGAAAAGCGCGAACCACGCTTTTTTTTTTCACCAGCCCAGCGACTACCAACACTCTCCCACTCATATTCTTTCTCTCCTTTCTCCATAGTACTGAGCACGTTTTAAACGCTGTCGAAGAAGTCTACACTATTACAAAAAACTTATAAAAATGTCTGACGTTGAACAGGTTGAACAGGTCGAGCAGGTTGCCGTTGAGGAGTCTGGTTCCATTACCATTGAAGACGCTTTGAAGGCTGTCCTCAGAACCTCTTTGGTCCACGATGGTTTAGCCAGAGGTTTGAGAGAGTCTTCTAAAGCTCTTTCTAGAGGTGAGGCTCAGTTGTGTGTCTTGTGTGAGGCTGTCACTGAGGCTTCTATTGTCACTTTGGTTGAGGCTTTGTGTAACGAGCCAGAGAACAAGGTCCCATTGGTCAAGGTTGCTGATGCTAAGGCTTTGGGTGAGTGGGCTGGTCTCGGTAAGATCGACCGTGAGGGTAACGCCAGAAAGGTTGTTGGTGCCTCCGTTGTTGTTGTCAAGAACTGGGGTGCTGACTCCGAGGAGAGAAACATCTTGATTGAGCACTTTGCCAACAACTAAGTTGTTTCAACTGGACAAGTAATTTTTTAAAAAAAAGTATTTCGTACAGTAAAAACACGTAGACGTAGCCTTTCATCATAAATCTCAAAGAAACACTGGGACATCAATGGCGATGTCGCCATCTTCGTCCAATGGTTCGCGCGGAGCATCGATGAGATGATCGATACGGGTAGATTCTGTAAACCTCTGATCATTGGTGTCAACGGCGACTGTGGAGCTCACGATCTCTTCATTCTCTCGAATGAAATATGCAATTTGTTCCTCCCTGTCAACAAGTTGAAGCATTTTGAAATCAAACACAGTTCCTGTGTAATTTTTGGGAAGATCATTACCGAAAAGGCAGAGTAGGTTGAGGTTTAGAATGTTTTGATCTCTCTTGAGCTTGCACTTGTTGGAAATCTTCATTGCTCGGAGGGCCATGTTGAACATGGAGAACTTGTAGCAACTACCGTCAACCTTTGATGAATCTGAAATGTGAAGCTGGTCTATAATTGATCTGTCATTAGGGAGGTATAGAGAAGAGTTTCCCATCTCGCCCTTTGAAATGATAGCAAGTCTTTTGTTTCTTTTGTTTCTTGTTGACGCATACAAGTAGATTTCCTCGGTGTTGATGTCTTTGAGATCTTTCAAAGCATCGTACAATACATCAGCCTTGATCATAACTTCCAACGCAATTTCACCCTGGTTCAAATCGAAACCCATGCTGTTAGCCTCAAAGTCCAAGTTGACATATGTGGAGAACTCACACCTTTCTGTGATCTTGGAATCTTCATAAATAAGTACAAATGGATAACCGTGTCCTTGGTAAACCATTGAGCACAATGTTCCCGAAACCTGTGTTTTATTAATAAGACTGAGGCTTTCCACTATGGGGACGATATCCACGGTAAATCTAGCATCCCCGCCATATGTGTCCTCTGAGTCTCGCTGAACGTCATCGCTGTTTTGTAGCGTGCTTTGGCATGGTTTTTTGAATGTGTAGCTGCTGAAAAGTCCTTTCTCAAGGGTGAATTCTACACGACAGACGTGTGAGTTCTCTGTGATGAAGCAAAGACCATCGTCGGTGATGCTGACAACGACGCGTGAGTTAACGGCCGTGATGGCGCCAAGGATAGAGGCAATGTGTGTTACCGCTGTTGTAGTTGCACTGAATTGACACTGTGGGTCTTCGATCATTGTTTGCGGGTAAAGCAGGCTTGTGTTTAGGATAACAAGGCAGCCGCATTGAAAGTGTTTACCTCTCGCGCCGCCATCACACAGATCTGCCATTTTCCTCGTGCAACTCCATACTCCACACTTTTTTTTTATCTCCTCGGTCAGTTCGCCGTCCTTTGCTGCTTATGACTTATGACTTCTGGCACGACAAAACACCCTCACACGAAAAAGTATCTACATACCATGGACAGGCGCAGAAGAAGAAATCTTGGTATTCTTGGTGGGCTTCTTTTTTTGAGCGCTTCCTCGTATGCCCTGTATCGCTATTTAAACCAGGAGCGACAAGAATCAGAGCAGAGCACTATCACAGTTAACAAATACACACGTAAGCCCATCACCATCATTCTCACTGACTCCATAATCGCCTCGAAGCTACCCATAAACGAAATTTTGACGAAGACGTCAGATGTGGTACTCGTTTTCCCACCAGAGCTTTCCGTCTCTGACCTCAACGAAGCGCTAGACCCGTCCGTTTCCCACAAAGCTATTGAGTGTAGCACGTTTGACGGGGTCTGGTCAGTGGTGAAACATCTCAAAAGTGAACTCATCTTCGTGGTACGGGATGATCTTCCAGAAGATATCCCTGATGAGTTGGAGCGCTACGTAGGCGAGATTAAAGAACTTGATCAGAACTTCTCAGTTATCAACGAGTCTATCCTCTCCTCCATCATCACATAACCTTCTGGTATTTGAATGCCTTTAATGAACTTTATTATCTCTTTAATTACCCGTAACGTTCCTTTGCTTACCGAAGACAACACCCTCAGAACTTTGGGAAGCACCCTTCATATAACCGTACTCTAAAGAACTCCAACCAGTGCCGCTAAACTGAGCTGGCTTCTTTGGGACCTTTGGTGCCTGTTTCGTGCTTAGTTTTGGCCCAATTACTGGAATAGAACTGTTCTTTTCGTGTGCGTATCTAGAGAGTGAAACAATGGTTTGTAAAACACTTGTGATGTCGGCTTCCTCGTACAGGTCAATGGTTTGGAACGTCTCATCTTCTGGAATTCCGTAAGCTTTGACAAACGTTAGGAAGTTGGCGATATTCTCCATCTATTTTTTTTCTGTTAGTCAATTCATACTCAATAGAAAAGGGGTACTCTGTTCACTCACCTGAACGAACGGGAAGCTGCTTTCTTTATACTTCACATTCCCACCAAGGGCATTTGATAATCTGGCGTCTGATGTTAGCAACTGGCTGTAACTAATATGGGGAGGGCTGCTTTACTTACTTTCCGAGTATAACTCCCGACTTGATTGTTTCTATAAGTTCCGTTTGTGGCACAGGCTCGCCCACGAGCTTATATATCCAGCTTTTTGCCTGGCTTGCGAGCTCCTTGTTGTACTTGTTTCTTCTAAGCTCGCGTAGATCAGCATCGAGTGAGGTAACGTCTGCCTTCTTTTGGTACGGGTCTTCCATTGCTTCTGCTTAAGGTATTTCGTATCTGATAGGCTGATAGTTTTGGTGTCCAAACGTTGTACAACGTTTTGATACAGAACTGCCACAGCCTCTACAAGTCATCTTATATTGGCTCTAGCAGCTTATGTAATATTAGTGCGGCCCTTACCGCTTTTCCCGAAGCGGTAAAACCTAAACAACCAACCGTACCTTTGACACAACAAATTTGTGTGCGCAGTACACTCCCAACCTTTGATAGGCTGGAGCCCCTGAGCTTAAGCGAGTGAACTCACTTATCAGCCGGCTATTGTGACCGTCTTCACAGAATAGCGATCACTTCTTCCTGCCAGGTTGTCTCCTCTGCAGTTACCACCTGTCCACCTTCCCCTTTTCCTGGATACCAACTTCCATACATCACAACCTTGTTAGGAGTGGACAAACAATTCTCTATCATCACAGCTTGCCACGGGCCTCTCTGAAACACGATCACATTCCCTCTTACCCGTGAAACTTCGCGTGTTTTGTTGTCTTCACTTAGCAACTAGCAGCATCATCACCCTTATTTGTCACGGTCACCAACACAGCCTGTTAGATTACTGTACTATACACACTACTCCATCATGGAATTTTTGAGATCTCTTTGGCCAAATTCGTCCTCTAATGTCATCACCATCCCACAACACATTGAAGGTGAGTTGGAGGACGATCTCGATCTCAAAGTTAAAGCTTTGACATATCTGTTCAAAAGAATCAATATCGAAAATCTACCATCTTTTATCAACGATGGGAACGGTATCTACAACTTGGATACCTGTGAGAGTTCAATCGGAAATGAAAAGCTTGATGCGATCTACAACAAAACAGAATTTGAAAGATCACTTGTATCGGATGAGCACAGAATCCTGATTGACTGGTTCAAAAACAGATTCAGATCCATTTGCATTCTGTCTGATACTCCAAAGTCTCCTTTTGAGCGCCAACTTGCAAAAAACTTCAGGTTCACGATCTTGAAAGCGGACTCTCCAGATGATGTGTACATCAACACTCTTTTGGAGTCCGACATCTACGTTGAGCATCCAATTGACAACTCCACAAAGAGACAGATCGTTGTTGATGCGATCCGAACTCAACGTGAGCTCAGACCAAGTAACAAAAAGGTTTTCAACAAAAATGACAGATCCGTCATTATTCTCAAATACATTCGCAAGCTGAGCGAGATTGTCCAAATAGAAAGAATTTACAGAGCAACCTTGATTGGCAAATTAGAGGCTTTCAAGAATTTAAAGCTGGGACAGATAAAAGAATCTATTGACGAGTTTTCTGAAAATAGTATCGACAACATTGAGGAAAACGGTGTCCGTCTCTTTCCATCCAGTGCGGTGAGATCATCGAGATCTCGTTCCCCTGGAAGACGATACTCCAATGATTCCAAGCCACCCCTTTCACCAGTGAAACTAAACACTTTGCCACAGCTCCTTCCAGACTCTCCATCCGCTAAGCTGACACCACCGTCTTCACCTGTTAGACCTTCACTGTCCCCGACTAGACAACTGAGATCAAGATCGTCATCTCCGGTGAAGACTTTGAGAAAGAAGCAGTCTATGACGATTCTCAAGATGGACAAGGCCCTGTCTCAAGCAGAAGATGCTTCACCACTCAATGATGAAGAATGGATCACCAAAGAAGAAATGGGGGCCATGCAACTTCAATCCGAACAAGCTGTTTTGTTCAGAGTTGAAAGGGAACGCAATGTTCTTAGGGCTAAATAAGTCTCCGATTTTTAGATCTACACACACCTACATGTACCCATGCATGCGCCCATACACTACTCCTTCAAAGCTTTCACAAATCTATTTATGAGAAACATTTAAGCTATTGAGATTGTTTCAAGCTTTTATGACATTACTCCACTTCACTTCGTGACAATTTTTTTCTGATTGCTCTTCTACTTTTGAGGGGCACTTATTTGATTTTCCCACAGGCGTACTATTATATACATATTCTAAGTCTTCATTCATCTGCCAAGTTTATTCGGTTTGGCAGCAGGAAATTTGTGTTTATCCATATTTTAAGCATACCATACATCGTACTTCAAACTTCAAGAACCCTCTATGGGGTACGTATATTCATCGAATTGTCGTAGCACATGGTTGTGACGGGGTAAACTGGGTAGTTGTATGTACAAATTTCATTTCATTGGTGGTAGTGGTTCGCACCCCGTCGGGTGGTCGTCATATTGTTTACAGAGATGCCTCATAAGCTGAACGGTTGTTTGTCAGTTATGATGTTGAGTGTGTTGAGCCAAGTTCTCAGACTCTGTGTCTAGTTGACGGGTCAACATGGAGTGGAGACCAGACACCTCTGACGGAATCGTTGATGCTCTCCACCTTGGAGTTTCTCTTTCTGATCTGTTCACCACTAGCTTCCTTCAAGAGATTAAGCTTGTTCTGTACGTTGTCGATGTTCAAGTTACGCACACAGATGGCTTTCTCCCTACCATTAGCGTACTCTCCCTTTATGACTGGATGTCCTGTCTTTTGAACCACTCTGAACTCGATTTTTGGATGCTGTTTCGCATAAGAATCAAGTCTGAGCTTCAGGAAGTCTCGAAGACCTTGTGAAGAGCCGCCAGCCTTGTCAACTTGAAGAGTGACACGCTTACAGGCAAGAACGAAGGCACCAACACCATTCTGGATCACCGGTAGTCGAGGAACTGGCTTGATTGGCATTTGTGCGTGAGGTTTGATGCTATTTGTGGTGTATTTTGAGGTGATCATGGGCCACCGACTTCGCTGAACAATTCATCTTTTTTTTTTTTCTTGGTGGTAGAGTGCGCTTACCGTATTTCGCGCAAATCCTTACTTCTTAATCATGGGGTGAACAGCAACGTTTCTCTCCACACAGGCACGGGAACGTCCCATATCTACACTAAAACTGGAGAACGGATGTCATGTTTTCTCGCTCAGTGATAGGATCCCTTGTACCTCTTTGCTCTGCTAAACGCTTGTTTTGCAGCTCGGTCTTATTGCGCAAAGAATCCATTATCTCCTCACTTGACGTACTAGCAGATGCTTCTGCCCCGCTCAACAACATCGATACGGTCACTAAAGACTCTGTGGTCTTCTCATCGGGCCTTCTCGTTAAAGGAAAAGTAGCACTCTTGTTGGCTAACAGGGTCCTTGAGTTTGAACCCAAGTATGAGATTAAGAACGGGTTTATTGTCGAATTTTCGCCTGAATCACTCCAGTTTCTTAAGCTCATCAACCCCCAGCCCGACCTTCTCGTCATTGGGCTTGGGATGCAAAGCAGACTTCTCAGCCAGGTGAATCTGGAGATGTTTCAGAGTCTGGGAGTCCGAATCGAGCTGTCTGATACCAAAAATGCTGCCAGAAACTTTGATCTTTTAGCTACCGAGAGACCAAGCCAGGTTGGTGCAATTCTCCTTCCTCCAAACGCCTGACGATTACAAGATGTCGTTGTGAGTCACATTATTTATTGATGCTTATTTATGATCATATATATTTATTTATTCATTTATTTATTTTTACTCTTGGCACCGGCCAAAACTTTGATTGGATTATGTGTCCATGAAGCCTACGTTCAAGGAAAAAAGTCATATGTGTGTATTCTACAATAAACCGGTGGTGGTCTATTGGTTCACCAGTCATCATCTTCTTCCTCTTCATCATCACTGTATGATCCCATCTTACCAGATCTGGCCTTTAAGGCCTCAGCAAGACCACCAGCAAGATTGTTCTCTTCCTGTTTCTTAGCCATTAAAGCAGCAGCCAATCCACCGGCAAGCCCGTTCTGAGAAGACCCATTGGTAGCAGTAACAGGTGTAGAAACTGTTTGCTGTTGAACTGGTGGTGGTGGTGGTGCAGATTTAGAAGCAGAAGCAACACCAGGTGGTGCACATTCAACAACATAAGCTCCTGGCACCCAACCTTCTTTACTACCATCAAGCAATTTGGCAAGCCACCAGCCATTATTCTCTTTCTTAACGATATAGACAACAGTATCCTTTGTGATTGGGAGTTCAGAAGCAGCACCAGATCCTGGAAAATCATATGCGGCCTTGAAAGTTGGATATTCTGGCTGAGCTGGCGGTGGGGGTGGTGGGGGTGGTGTTTGTTGAACAGCTGGCTGTTGGATTTGCTGCGTCTGTGCAGGTTTTTGAACCTGTTGTCTCTGTGGGGCTGCTGGAGGAACCTTACGCTGCTTTGAAGCAGCCGGTTGTGGGTGGTAGGCAGCAGATGCTGCTGCTGCTGCAGGATTGATAGTAGATGGTTGTTGTTGTCTCTGTACTGGAGCAGGAGGTGGAGCCTTTTTCGTTGTACGTGCAGGAGCAGCAAGAGGCGTGGATGTCGTAGTGACGGTTGGTTTGTAGGTGTTTCTTGGTGTGAAATCTAATGCTGCACCGTTAAACTTCTTCTTTGGTTTTGGCTTCGAAGTAGAAGCTGCTGGACGGCCTTGACGAACCGTGATGGTACCAGACTTGTATAGATCACCATGGAGTGGAGCAGCATCACTGGTGGTAGACTTGACAGTGTGGTACTTACCTGGCTTCTTTTGGTACTTGATTGTAGTGTCGATCTGAATAGCGATATTGCTGTTCAGAGTCTTCAAGTGGGTCATAAACTCGGTCTTAGACCACAAGTTGATAAACGCATCCACAGATTGTGAATTCTGCGAGACAGCAACCCAATCGTCCTGCAAATTAGTCAAACCCACGTACTTGATATTGGATACTGGGATAGACATTTCAGTAGTATAAGTGGCCTTTCTATCAACTACTTGATGACCAACAACGTAGACGGAAGACTTGGTAACAAATACGTGCCTTGGAAGTCTTTGAGAGGACCTACCAAACTTAGCGTGAAGGACTTCACACTCACTTGAGAAAACAACTCTGTCCTTGATACCAGCCTGATTCTTGATGAAGTTGCCAGTGGACTTTGGTTCGTTGGCGTTGAGGTAGTCACCCATGTACTGTCTGAACCCTAAAAGGGACATAGAACGACGCTGCTTTCGGGATCCCAATAGTCTTGTACCATAATCACGAAGCTGCTCATACTGGTTACCACCTTGTTTCTCTCTCCAGAACCTTTGAATCTTGATAGCAGAGTCGATTCTCTTCTTCATGAATCTTCTGATAGCTCTCTGAATTCTTGCAGCCATGTTGTGCCAGTATCTGTCTCTCAATGATTCCAACCCGAAAAGAGTCTCTGGCGTCTTGATGAAAACTTTCGTTGTACCCATTTGATACTCCGATGGTGGAATAGCAGAATCCTTCAAGATATGTGACACGGCCTGCTTGATATCACCTGTCCACGTGTAGTCACCGGCATAGGAGCACTGTGGCGACAGCAGATAGAATCTCTCAACAAACTTTTCGAAAGTTTGACGATAGGCAAAACCTGCTCTTCTGATTCTCACGTTCTCCTTCAGACCCAAATACTTAATCTGATGCAATACTTGCTTGTCATCAAACTCTGTGGAAGACCTGTTCTGATTTGGCTTGATTGTTCTGATATAAGAAGGTTGAGAAAGTGATAAGGTCTCCACAAGTTCATTGGCTGACTTAATGATCTTATCACCAGCTGTTGGTGGCCTCTTTCTTGAACCATGATCGACTGGTTTTGGGAACAAGGTGTGGATGAACTGGTTCTGGGATGTTGAAAGCATCTCCAGCAGGTCCTTCTGTAACTGATCCTTATTCTTATCTGTCATCTTGTTGATGTCGTAAGTGACATCACCAGCGTAGTGTTTGACAAGGAACTTGGCTTGTCTCAATTCAAAGTGCTGGTTTGAAGTCATTAAGTTCAATCTTTGAGCAAAGGAGCCATCACTCTCATCGCTCTTAGCATGAGCAGTTGCACAAGCATCGTTCAAAGCAGCAAAGATACCTGGTGGTCTCTTGGCCTCAATCAAGTCGACGACAACCTTATTGTTGAAAAATTGGATAGGGGTCCACTGGATCTGTTCACGAACGTATTCATCTTGTTCAGATTTCAACGTCAACTGGATGAAAATCTGCTGCAACTTTTCATTGACGTAGTTAATACAGAGTTGCTCAAAGGAGTTATGTTCAAAAATTTCAAATCCATAGATATCCAAGATACCGATGGATTTAGACTTCTGCCCCTTGTTGAGAACTTTGTTCAAGATGGCAATGATGTAGTCAAAGAGCTCTGAGTATAAAGCAGCAGCAAGAGCATTCTTCACAGCAGTTGCCTGAGTTGGGTTGAGTGGAATCTCGTAGGTTTCACTAACTGTGGTCATCATTCTGGTGTTAAGAGAGTTGATGAGAGTCTGCTCATCAACAGCGAGCAGATAAGCAACAAACTTTGTGACAGAGTTGTCTCTGATCTGTGAACCACCTTGGTCATTCTCAACGAAAGAAACGTTTCCGAGCCACAAAATCGCAGCGATGACTCTGAAGATCTCATCTTGCTGAGCCTTATCGATACCGATCGTTTGCATGGCATTAAGTGTTTCTTGAAAGTCTTTGACATCATCTATGGAGTCCACAGTAGTGGTACCAGAGGTGTAAGTATACTGTTCTGGTAACTGGATTCCGAACTGCTGTCTGTATTCTTCTGGAGCGGCCTTGGTGAGCTGGTAAAAGATGTGGAAATTACGCTCGTTCTTAGTCTGACCCACGACTCTTTGTTTCTCCAAAAGATAGTTGGTAATCTTGCCACTGACGGGTTCAAATTGTTGGTTGAAATTGATCTCGAGGTACTTTCCGTGTCTAGATGAGTTGTCGTTTCTCAATGTTTTAGCACAACCGAAGGACTCGAGCAGCGGGTTGGTGGCCATTACGATGTCTCTGATCTCCCTAATGGATTCGTTGGAAGACGTCTCTGCAGTGGCTGCAGCAATGTATTGCATGATTCTCTTGGCGGCTTCTGTCTTTCCAGCTCCAGACTCGCCAGAAATGATGACACACTGCGACTCGTTGTACGCCTTCATATTATAGACCATCGACTCTGCCACTGCGAACACGTGAGGTGGAACCTCGAGCCTGTTTTTACCCTCATAGCTCTTAAGGACTGCATCGGTGTAGATTCCGAGGTCCCGGAATGGATTGACAGATATGAGCACATGCCCGATGTACGTGTAGATTGTACCATTCTGGAAGCGCTTCTTAAGGTTATCGTTGATGGCCTCGTCCGTAATCTTGGTAAGAAGCGTCAAGTCCGAGACACCCACCTCTCTCTTCTTACCGGCATCAAACGTGGCCTTCTGTATTCCATTGCGCTTGGGTGGCTGCTGTTTGGCCTTTCCCGGTCTTCTTGTAATTCCCATTGCTTTGAAGTCTGATGTTTTCCCCCCCTAGTAGTTGAATCTAGCAAAGGGCTGAGTTGTTCTCTGTTTTGTTCGCTCATTTCGGCTCGCGATCCGGCCGCTGACGTAAGCAGTGCGAAATGCCCGATATGAGCTGGTGGCTCGTTATCGAATTTTAGTTTTACCTTTCGTCAAGAAGATTTTATATAAAATTCATACTATACGTTTGTTAACGTTGAAAATCTGGAAGTCAATACTAGTGTCCTTCAAAAACAATATATTCCAGTTCTTGGGCAGTTATAAAACCTTATAATATTATGGTCATCGATAAAAGCTGTTTTTTTATATCGCAGGAGCTGTAGTAATTTGTGCACGTCCCACTTCATTTATATATATTACATTTCTAATTCATCAATTATGTATTGAGAATTCTTATGCAGACCATCAATATATGTTATTTTCAGGTTTTTCATTTTATGTTCATGCTGCATGTTACGTAATTCAAGTTGGACCCCTTATTATTATACCCCTGGATCTGATATTCATCAAAGTCTCGAGTCGAAATGGATGTTTATAAAGTTTCACTTAATTCTAATAAACTAATTGAAATTGAATAAAATAAAAATGTATTGACAGAACAAACCAAGATTAAGATACATTAACTACAGACATACTTATAAACTTATTATACACATTACTTGATGAAAAAAAAAACCAGATTCAGGTGAAGTTGTAGGGGCGCGAGTGGAATATAAACAGCAAAACATCAAAAGTACATCGCCAAATAGAAACAACTCGAGAAGTGGCCACCGCCGGAGATTCCCCAATGCAGAAATTAAGTGCAGCTGCGCTTCCCGCTTCCCCGGACGCCAGCAGCCAACTGATATTTGACTAGCCAATGACGTCGTGTTTCTCCTAGATTCTCGGTTTAAACGACTAGCCCCTGCTTATGAAGTACGTTCTCCGCCCCCGCAAAAGGTGCGCCTAGGGGCATCTGAACGCTGCGAGAATCTCAACGACACACTAAAATTTTCTCCACAAAGCCTCGAGAAACCTCAAAACAACTTCCCGAAGCCCACAAATCTTCCCGAGACAGTTTTATCTTTCCGAAAGTGTGTGCTTCTCCACTTCATGACAATGTTATATAAAAATACTCGTAACTTCGCCTTTTGTTGGGCGGACGTCTTCCCACACGTTTAATGCTTTTGCACAAGACAAATGAGAATTTTATCACTGTTAGTTGCAGCCCCATTGGCAGCAGCAGCATCTGTGGTCTTCAAGGAGTCTCACTCAACGATTCCTTTGTTTACTAAGGGCTCTGACACGGTGCTACTGCTTGATTCTACGGGAGAGTGGCCTGGTGTGTTACGTGCTGCTAACGATCTCGCAAAGGATTTCACAAGGGTCACTAACATTTCCAATGCTGTCTCCCTCGTGAATGTGACATCCGAGCACAAGCTCTCAGATCTCAAAGTCAATGCCGACACGGCGATCATCATTGGTACGGTTGGAAAGAACAAAATCATTGACCACCTCGTCAAGTCAAATTTGCTCGACCTCTCCTCCATTCAAAACAAATGGGAGTCATACGTTATCGAACACATCTCCAATTCTTCACTCTATGGTGCCTCCAACCTCGTTGTCATTGCTGGTTCCGACAAACGTGGCTCAATTTACGGTGCTTATTCAATTTCTGAACAGATTGGTGTTTCTCCATGGTACTTCTGGGCCGACGTCCCAACTGCAAAACAAGAAAAAATCTTCCTTGATGTTTCCCACAAAACTGTACAGGGTGAGCCTTCGGTGAAGTACCGTGGTATTTTCCTGAATGACGAGGAACCTGCCCTCACAGGTTGGGTGAATCAGAGATACCCAGAGGGGAACTACACTCATTTTACTCATGAATTCTATCAGGACATCTTCGAACTTGTGCTCAGACTGAAGGCCAACACCCTCTGGCCAACAATGTGGCGTGCTATGTTTTGGCTCGATGATGACTTGAATGCTTACTGGGCAGACTACTACGGTGTCGTAATGTCCACCTCTCACACAGAGCCAATGCAGAGAGCCTCTAACGAATGGCTTGTCGATGGTGATGGCGACTGGGACTACACTACAAATAACAAATCTATCATTGAGTTCTGGAAAGAAGGTGTTTCCAGATCCAAGCAGTATGAAGGTATTTGGGTTGAGGGTATGAGAGGTTTCGGTGACCGTGCAATGTCTGATGATGTTGAGTCAAGCTTGTTGGAGGAGGTCATCGCCACGCAGAGAAACTTATTGCTCGAGGGGTTCGGTAACGGTACAAACATCTCGGATATTCCACAGGTTTGGTGCCTTTACAAAGAAGTTCAGGCGTATTACCAACAAGGGATGCAAGTACCAGATGATATCACTTTACTCTGGGTTGACGACAACTGGGGTAATATCAGACGCTTGCCACAAGGTAACGAGACTGAAAGACCGGGTGGTGCTGGTGTGTACTACCACTTTGACTATGTCGGTGACCCACGTAACTACAAATGGATCAATACCGCTTCTTTGGAAAAGACTTGGCAGCAAATGCACTTGGCTTATAAAAGGGATGCTAAAAACTTTTGGATTGTTAACGTTGGTGACTTGAAGCCCTTGGAAATTCCTATCTCTTACTTCATCGATCTGGCTTATGACTTTGACACTTGGGGAGAGATTAATGTGGTCTCAAAATGGACGGAACAATGGGCCCGTAAGCAATTCGGTGGCGCCACGAAGAATGAAACGTTGATTGCTGAGATCGGTGACATCATTGATCAGTACGGCTTCTTGGCTTCTCGTCGCAAGTTCGAGTACGTTGCGGAGGACACATTCTCTACCGTGAACTACAACGAGGCTGATAGTGTCTTGGCCGAATGGGCTGAAATCAAGGATCGTGCCCAGGCTGTTTACGATGAGCTACCAGAGGAGTACCTAGCAGCTTTTTTCCAAACCGTTTTGCACCCTTGTACAGCCGGATGGATTGTCTATGACATGTACATCCACGCAGCTAAGAGTTCTTTGTATGCTCTTCAGGTTCGTGACCAGACTAATGCTGCTTCAGATCGTGTTTTGAAGAGATTTAAGGACGATGCTGCTTTACAGAAGCGCTGGGATGAGTTGCTCGATGGAAAATGGGTCCACATGATGGACCAGGTCCATTTGGGTTACAGGTACTGGCAGAATCCAGTGAGAAACTCAATGCCTCCTGTTGCTAAAATATTGCTGAGTGAGGATTCTCGTGCTGGATCTGCTGCTATTACTGTTGCTGGTAGCTTGGGATCTGCTCCAGGCGACTCGATGTACAACGCTGCTGGTTATGACAACAACACCATGGATTTGCCTTTGATGGATCCATTCTCCTCAAACAACTCTCATTGGATTGAGGTGTTCACTCGTGGTTCGGAGGATTTTGAGTTTGAGTTTTCTCCTTGGAATGATTATATCAAGGTCAATCCATCTCAAGGATCTCTCAATTCTTCCAACAAGTCTTTGGAGAATTCTGTGTTTGTTCAAGTCGAAGTTGACTGGGAAAAGGCCCCTGATCATTGGTCCTTGGAGTACATCAACTTCACTACCAATACATCTGTTGGATGGTATGAGACTGACACTATTTTATTTTTGCCAATCAATAACACCAAGATTCCATCCAATTCCTCTTTCAGTCAGGGGTTTGTTGAGACTGGCCAGTATATCTCCATTGAAGCCGAACACTTTACCGCCAACAACTCTCAAAATGATACGTCCTACGTGGTTATAGACCGGTATGGTCGTACAAAGTCCGGTATCACGCTGTTCCCAGTTACTGCTGATTCTCAAGAGGCCACCGAGGATGCTTCATTCTTGGAGTACGACTTCTATACTTTCACGTCTAACAACGAGACCAATGTCACACTGACCCTATCTCCATCTTTGAATGTGAACCCATATAGACCATTGAAGTACGCTATTGGTGTGGATGATGAGGAACCGCAGGTGGTTCAGATCTACGAAGACCCCACGGATCCAACTTCATATCCCGATGGTTGGGAAGAAGCCGTTGAGCAGTCCGCTTGGTTGAGAAACACAACACATGATCTTGGTATCACTGGTAAGCACACTTTGAAGCTGTGGGCATTGGAGCCAAACGTTGTGTTCCAGAAAATCTTGATCAATCTTGGTGGTGCTCAAGAATCCTTTTTGGGACCCCCGGAGACATACTTCTTGGATTGATTTTGTATAAAAGCATCATGTGAGTTTAAATCATGTTATTTTATCTATAGTTGTCCATATTTGTTAGAATAAGGCAAGATGCACACCATCTAGTCCATGCCATTCCAGCTTTGGGATCGAAATACGTGTCCTGTCGTATGATACTGTATTTCGAAACTAACATCGGAAACTAGGGTTTGAGCTTTTCAAAACTTCAAGACGAGACACTCCGGTTATTTAGATGTGGTGTTGTATATACAATACATTTACTGTTATCTGCTTTGCTTGTGAATGCACTGTTGGGCAGATATTGGAAGTTATACCCCGGGAACCTTCAGACCAGTTCCCTTTTTTTT
>JAKTVK010000014.1:0-33285 GCA_030557155.1 Petasospora amylophila | reverse complement strand
GAATTTCTTATTCCTAGCACTTTTTGGTCATTTTGTGACCTAGTGATTTTATGATGTCTTATGAAAGCTCTTTAGGAGACTAAGAGATCCCCCGTAGTCATACCACCTGAAAGGCTCTTATTGTTGAGATATCCGGCTCGACACCTAGGGCCAGTTCCCTTTTTTTTAACTATGGTGAATTTCTTATTCCTAGCACTTTTTGGTCATTTTGTGACCTAGTGATTTTATGATGTCTTATGAAAGCTCTTTAGGAGACTAAGAGATTCCCCCTAGTCATACCACCTGAAAGGCACCGGTTGTTGAGATATCCGGCTCGATAACTCAGGCCTGTTCCCTTTTCTTAACTATGGTGAATTTCTTATTCCTAGCACTTTTTGGTCATTTTGTGACCTAGTGATTTTATGATGTCTTATGAAAGCTCTTTAGGAGACTAAGAGATCCCCCGTAGTCATACCACCTGAAAGGCTCTTATTGTTGAGATATCCGGCTCGATAACTCAGGCCTGTTCCCTTTTCTTAACTATGGTGAATTTCTTATTCCTGGCACTTTTTGGCCTGAGGAGACTAAGAGATACCACTTAGTCACTCCACAGAGAGGCATTATCTTAATAGCAGACGCCACAACTATGCCACTCACAAGCCGTAACAGGGAAGTTTAATGATGATGGTACTAATCAGGAAAACCAATTTATATATTCCAATTTAATTGTATCTCCAGATTCAGGAGTTTTACAGGCCCCAAAAGGATAAGTTGTGGCATAGCTGAGATCTGGGAACTCTCTGGTGTTCGGATGTTTTGTTAATTTTTGGATTTTTCCAGAAGGCTCTTCGCAGAGGTTTTAAAGCGTGGTCGCCGCCCATCTGAATATCACCAACTTTGAATCTAACAAAAGCAAGCACAAAATGTCTGCCGACGAGTATAAAGCACAAGGAAACGCTGAATTCGCTGCGAAGAACTACGAAGCCGCCATTGATTTTTTCTCCAAGGCCATTGCCGCCTCTGCAACACCAAATCATGTGCTCTTCTCCAATCGTTCCGCCGCGTACGCCTCTCTCAAGCAGTTTGACAAGGCCCTAGCTGATGCTGAGAAGACAGTGGAGATCAACCCATCCTGGGCCAAGGGGTATTCACGTGTTGCTGCTGCGAACTTTGGTCTCAATGACCTTGATGCTGCCGAGACTGCCTACCAGAAGGCACTTCAGCTCGATCCAGCCAACAAGATGGCTAAGGAGGGTCTTGAATCTGTACAGGCGTTGAAAGAGGCTCGTTCTGCTGCTCCAGATATGGGAATGGGCCGCATATTCAACGACCCTATGCTTATCGAGAAGCTCAAGAGAGATCCGAAGACTGCTGAGCTCATGAAGGATCCCGAGCTTGTTGCCAAGGTGAACCAGATCAAGAACAATCCACAGGCTGGCGCCCAGCTCATGATGTCTGACCCACGCTTGCTGCAGATCATGGGTGCTCTTTTGGGTATTGATCTCAATGATAACTCCCCTGGTGGCGCTGCAGCCTCTGCTGCAGCTGAGGAGGCAAAGTCAGAGCCACACCCACAAGAGATCAAGAAGGGAGAACAGAAGAAGGATGCTGATGGCGATGTTACAGTCGCTGATGAGGCTCCAGAAGTTGAAGAGTCCAATAACTTCAAGGCTACTGCCGATGAGGCCAAAGCCGAGGGTAACAAGCTTTATAAACAGAGAAAGTTCGATGAAGCCATCGCCAAGTATAACGAAGCTTGGGGACTCTACCCAGACGTTACCTATTTGAACAACAGGGCTGCCGCTGAGTTCGAAAAAGGTGATTATGAACAGACTATCAAGACGTGCGAGGAGGCCATCGAAAAGGGTCGTGAGGCCCATGCAGACTACAAGGTCATTGCTAAGTCCTTGGCTCGTATTGGTACAACCTTGTTGAAGCAGGAAAAATACGAAGAGGCAATCACATACTTCGAGAAATCTTTGACGGAGCACAGAACGCCAGACGTCTTGACAAAGCTCAGATCCACACAAAAGCTAATCAAGGACTTGGAAGCCAAAAGTTACATTGATCCAGAGAAGGCCGAGGAAGCACGCTTGGAGGGTAAGGAGTATTTCTCCAAAGGAGATTGGCCAAATGCTGTCAAATCTTACACCGAGATGGTGAAGCGTGCTCCTGATGATGCTCGTGGGTACTCCAACAGAGCTGCGGCTTTGGCCAAGCTCATGTCTTTCCCAGATGCCATCAAAGATTGTGAGATTGCCATTAAGAAAGATCCAAACTTCATCAGAGCCTACATTCGTAAGGCAACTGCAGAGATTGCTGTTAAGGACTTCGCTAGTGCCATCCATACTCTCGAGGAGGCTAAGGATAAGGACCAGAAAGTTAACAGCGGCGCTAGTGTTCGTGAAATCGATGGCTTGTTGTACAAGGCTTATTCCCAAAGATTCCAGGCTGATCCAAACGAAACACCGGAGCAAACCATGGAGAGAGTTTCCAAGGATCCAGAGGTTGCTGCAATTCTCCAGGATCCAGTCATGAACTCCATTTTGAGTCAGGCCAGAGAGAATCCAGCTGCTCTTCAAGAGCACATGAAGAACCCAGAAGTTGCTAAAAAGGTCCAGATCTTGATGGCTGCCGGTGTTATCAGAACCCGTTAATTGTTCATAACTCAAATTCAATAATTACTGTATTACGTAATGTGATTATCATAATGTAGAGATACGTGCTTACTCGATGTGTTTACAGGCGTTCATGTCCCTGTCAATTCATTACTTCATCCACAAACAGTTTTATTTGACAGAATATATACATCGATTGATAAAAAAAAAAAAAATCTGGTCATTAATTCATTACTGGAAGATTATCAGCTCCTTACCTTCGGGACGCCTTCTCCATCTCCCAACACTCTCACATACAACTTGGAAGGTCGATGTCTAGGCATAATGTCTGTGTTTAGCATTGTCTTGAATGAGTCATCACTAGTAGCGACAGCAAGGACCTTCTTACCCAACTTCTCATCGAAGTCCATAGCAACCACACTTTGATCAAGTTTCGAGTACTGCCTTAGTCTTTTTTTTGCCTGATGGTCCCAAATGCAAACATGACAATCTGAGCCAGCAGTGAACAACGTCCCATAAGACTTGTGAAATGATAACGAATTCACAGGTGAAACAAGATCCATATCTGTGGCAGCTATTCTGTGACATTTGAAAGCATACTTGTTCCTTTGGGCTTCATTTGACGGATCAAAGTACTCAATCGCAACACGACCTTCGATGGAGCTTTGAGCGTAACCTTGTCCATTGGGCATGCACTTCAAGTCTCTGGTTTGATATTTCAACCCACTTTCGCGGACTTGTAAGGGCGATGAAGTGTTTCTGATGTCGTATATATGCACTAGTCTGTTTCCCATAGCGATGACGAGTTGGTCGCCTGATGGCGTGGAGTCCATGGCAAAGACTTTCTCTGGAAGTGGCACGTGATTGGTTGTGAGCATGGTACGCGGGTCGATGCATTGAAAGGACTTATCCCAGGAGCCAGTGACAAGTTGAGAACTCAGAGATGCTGGATCAAGTGAGAGAAGCGTCTGGATTCCTGATGTATGGAGCGTTCCCATTGGTTTGGACGTCCTGGAGTTTTCGAGATCAATCTCCCTGACCTCCCCGGAAACAGTGGCGAGGAACGCCCTCCGGTTAGTCCAGCATACAGAAGTGACCGGAGAGTCTGTGAGGAGCTTTGTAAGCAGCGCCGGCGATTCAGGGGAGGCGTTGTACAATGAGACGGAACCGTCCCATGCGGAAACGAGGAGGTGCTGGTAGACTGGAGAGAAGCGGATGGTGGAGACGATGTCTGCGGGGGCTTCCGGGAGCGGGGCTTTGTGTATATGTTAGTTGGTTGGGAAATAGCAAGCAGTAGAGAAATAGACTCACTGAACGAGGAAGTGTGGTTCATTTACTCTGAACTGGAAGTTTCTTATACTGTTGTTTTGGTTGTTGATGTTTGTTAAGCGAAAAGTAAACAAAGCTCTCGCTCGCCCAGTTAACTAGCCTCGGCAATTCGCGAATCAGAAGTGCGGTCCGGCGAAACGTGGAATTGGCCACCCCCGCAAAGTTCGCAACGAACCCTTTTATTTTTTTTAATTGTAGGTTGTTATCTGTTTACAATTGGTAACCATTGTGAGAAGCATACACTCAATTCGTTCACACACTCCCCAGAAAGACAGACGTGCACCAGCGTCTAACTCCACGGCCACGCTAATACCAAGCAACCGACTAAAACACCTCATCGCAGCCCCTAATGGACGTATCTAGCTTCCTTAAGTGGGACTCCACCACTGACGACGATACCAAACGCCATTCCTCCTCGACTTTATCATTTGTCCAGGATAACCTTTCGTCGTTCTTTGCCGCACAGGATACCAGCTCGGATTCTCTGGCTCCACAGTCCATCAACAAAAACTCCGCAGATACTACGTCTGTACCTTCCAATGAACAGCCTAAGACACCCACGTCCTCGTCCTCATTTGCCTCTTTTAAACAGAAACAGCAGTCCCAACTCACAGATATTTTTGTTGAGAAGCTTCTCTCGATGGCTCTCCCCGCTACGACGGAGGTTGGTGCAAATATCCTTGAGGAAAGGGTACAAGCCGGAAAGACACGGCCACAGTTGAACGTCCCCATCATGTCCAAGAATTTCATCCAAATGAATTCCCGCCTCTCTTTTCCTTTTGAGCTCATCGATAACATTATCCGGTTCTTTAGCTGGGAGAATCCGACACTGACATTGACAATCATGACCATGTACACGCTTATCGTCCTAAACCCATTACCAACACTTATGTCCTTTCCTTTCTTCTTCGTCCTTTGTTATGTAATGACACCAGCTTATACTGCAAAGCATCAACCAGAAAAGTATAGCCCACTAGGCAAAAATAATCCAGCCCTCGCAGATGGACCCCCCTTGAAAATGTATGATGTCCCAACGCCCGTATCTGAGTTTAGTAAGGAGTTTCTGTTAAATTTGACTGACTTACAAAACCATATGATGTTGTACGTTTATGGGTGGGACTTTGTTGTTGGTGCATTGGAAAAATTTGCCTTCTACAAAGATGAGAGTATTTCTTCGTTCTATTTCTTATTACTGCTTGTGATGGGAATCTGCTGCATGAATTACAGCGGATTAATAATTGCCCTTATTCCAATCAAACTGATCATGATCACCACAGGTTGGGCCGTTGTTATCACTTTCCATCCATATTTCTATGATTACGTGTTCAACCTGGTTTATTCCGAAGATACCAGATACTATATCTTGGGTAAGACAAACAGGGTTGAGGAGATCATCCATTCCCGTTTTGATTTTGAAGAACCGCAGGAACAAAAGGAGGTGGAGATTTTCGAGATCCAACAATTTAACAAGTCCACAAAGGAATGGATTATGGTGTTCTTCCTTGATGATGATTTCTCCAAGATCTCACCATCAAGACTTTCTTATAATGAAACTACCCCTATCGGTACAACTTCTAAGTCTTCAGTCAAACCACCGTTGGACTGGGCATTTATCACCACGGAAGATTGGAAAATTGATCTTTACCCAGAGCAGTGGGTCAAGACCCACTTATTACAAGGTGTTGTGAGAACTGATAATGAAACTAAATGGGTTTACGATCTCGCCGACGATGACAATGGATACCAGCCACAATTTAGACGCAGGAGATGGACAAGGACTGTTACAAGATGCAGTGAATTGGTCTCTCCAAGCACTAAGTTGCAAACAAAGAATAATAAAGAAGATATTCAATGATGATATCTTCTAGTTAAACCAGAGCAGAAATAACAAGATACACGTTCCTCCTACAAGTTTTATGATGATACACGACTTTCAATTTTTCAAGATTCATTCATTCGTAGCAGGTCCTTTTGATAGCTTTACATGGTCATAAATTCATCAAGACTCAACAGACTGAACTTGGTCTTCTCTCTCTGTTCAGCTTGCTTTTTACCACTGAGCATACTTGACAGGTTATTCCTCTTTCTCTTTTTGGCTCTTTCTTTGGCCTTGTTAGTCTCCTTGGGATTTTGCTCTAGTCCTTTCCAAGTAGCGACAAATTTTTCCTTTGGAGCAACATACCCGGCCTTGTTTTTTGGAGCAGTGGGTGTTTTAATATCGAAATCGGTGTGTTTGTTGCACAAGAAGCAAGTAAACCGAAGAACTCTCCTCCGTGGCTTCCACTGGAGTTTCTCTAGATTTGCCCTCCCAGATTTAAATTTTTTGGAGAAGGCTATTCTCATGCTCAT
Source organism: Petasospora amylophila (assembly GCA_030557155.1). Lineage (NCBI taxonomy): Eukaryota > Fungi > Ascomycota > Saccharomycetes > Phaffomycetales > Wickerhamomycetaceae > Petasospora > Petasospora amylophila. The sequence goes on along the minus strand of JAKTVK010000014.1, from coordinate 27,010 downwards.
GTTCACACCAGCAACGAAACATGTATTGCAATGAGAGCAGAATTTGGAGCTCTGGGATATCTGGGTGGGGAGAGTCAAACCTTTACGGTTAAAGGCTTTGATCATCTTCAGTGAATAGGCAGAGCTCAGTGCCGGTATTTCAGGAACAGCATGGGCAAGATCATACAAGTGTCGCAGGTTTTTATGAGCAGTAGATTCCATTGCAAGAAGTTACTTGAGAATTCTTAGATTTCTGAGAAGAAGACAAATGTCGTCACAGTAGTTTTTTTTTTTTTTTTTTTTATAAAAAAAATTAAAAAAAAAACACGGGTTTCGCGGATTCGCGTTTTCGCGGGCGGCAGAGTGTAAACAAAGTCTGAAAAAACGTAAACAAAGCACGGCCCACACCAGCAACAACGACAAAAGCTTTAGTAACAAACTGCCATTCAACGCTTTACAGACCGCCTTACCGGGCAAATCAGATTATCAGTCTCTCAAAGTCAACTTTAAACAACACACACCACGAAACTCCAGACTCCTCGTTCCGTCAGCCGCCCGTCAAACCTGAAACCCGCTTGTTTACGATCCCGGCCATGAACCACAACTCCAGCAATAACCCCAACCAGTCGCTGGATTACGACTCGTGGGTCAACTCCCTTGGAAGCATCCAAGATGGTCTCTTCCAGAACACGCCGATGACCTCCCATATTCTCCAACACAACTCTTTTGCCGCCGTTCCGGTGCCTAACGGCCATGCCTCCACGCTCCAGCCTCAGCTCCATGACGTTGACCTTTACTACAACTCCCCAGAGAGGTTTTACAGAGACATAATTAACGAGTCTCCAATTATTTCTCGCACGCCACAAGTTGGCCGCACACCTTTGAGGAATATGAGTATCAACTTCAGCACCCCAAACTTCCTAAAGAACCTCGAAGCAACACACATCTTCGGCTCCGCTGCTAAAGGTTTAACTCCGCTGAAGCAGGAGTTCAACTCCAATGAAATTTTTCAGACGCCACGAGATCAGAAGGAAAATAAGAATGCGAACAGTACAACGTTGAACTCTTCCCCCACCACGATCAAAATGGGGTCTTCTGCTGTTAAGGGTGATGTCGATCAGAGCGTTAAGATCATCCCACCTTCGCCAACGCCTGTTTCCAAGGTCCCAACGGCTAAGTTCAAATCATCAATGAGCTCTGCTCCTGTTCCAAAAATGGGATGTTTCAAAAAGACACCGGAGCCTGAAGCCAAACCACCCGCTTTTTCCAACACTGGTACGACTTCAAACTTCCAGATCATTATGACAGACGTGAACTCCTTTGCTAATAACACCAAACCAAGTCGCAGAAAGAAGAAGTTAGCCAGATCATCTACCACTTCCAATGCCTCGTCCAAGGCTATCTCAAAGAAGTCGTCACTGAAAAGAACTCTTTCACAGCCACAGTCCAAACTTGACAAGGTTATAAGCACACCATTGTCTCAAGGTGACACCAGTAGTATCTCAGTTGGATCAGTACACCGGGTATCACCAACTACATATCACCAACAAACAACACCTATCAGTATCTCTCCACACCCATATCCGCAGCGACACCAGCAGAAATCAATGCACTTCCATCCCACACCGGAAGCTCAACAGATGACCCCAGGGTATCCTCAGGAGATAAAAATGACACAGGACTTGGCACACAAGCCACAGATTTCATCTCCACATATCCCTCAGCATCTCCAATTACCACCTCAACATATGCAACACCCAATGTCACAGACTCCACAGCAGATGCTATTCATGCAACAACAGCAGCAACATGAACAAAGTCCTTACTCACTAGTAAGAGCTGCTATGATGACCAGTTCTGCCACAACTTCGGTGGACCCACACCATATGAGGTCTAAAGAAGGACAAGCCATAGCTGACAGCGTTTATGAAGATGGATTTGTTAACAAAGATGAGTTGTTGAACATCGAGAAGTGGTGAGCAAGTCTATCGATATTGATACGGGAGCAAACTGGTGGTGTGTCTAGGTATGTTTTATTGATAACTCCGAGAAGTTTGTATGGTTATTTATGTTGGTGGAAGTGTTTTTTTTTCTGGTTTTCTGGGTTTTTACAGTGTTATTTTGATTTTCATGATTTGGTTTTAGTTTATTGATTGGTTCGATATATATGGACGTTTTTTTTATGCACGCTATTGTTTTATATATATAACAGTTTGTACTACGTCGACGTAATCGTGATGCAAGCTGCGATCTCGACGACTTCATGAATATGGTCGAAGCTGCTTTAATGATCAACTCAATGACATTACGTCGAATTGAAATCACACGATAAAGATTTCATGTAAAAAAAAAGACAATATTGCCGACAAAATTGCTATTCTACTCAAAACCTCACGGAACACTTTTATTTGCAGACAGTCAGTTTTTTTAGTTCAACTTATTTGACGCGAGAAAAATTTACTCTTATGAGCACCCGGACACCACTAGCGATGGGCTTTTTTCCTCACGAGTCTCGAGAGCTTTCGGAACAAGAACAAAACACACTTGTAGAGGCCAAGATATACCAAAAGATGGATTTCCAAGCTGCTACACAGACTTTTGAGAAGTGGCTTCTTGCCTCAGGGTATCAGGTATCGTCTAAGATCAGGATTGAGGATCTTAGGTATCTCTCACAGGGTCGAGGCGTTGTGGCGACTCATGACATCGCCGAGGATGAAGTACTTTTCTCAATCCCAAGAAATGTGTTGCTTAATATCGACACAGGTACGCTAGCCCAGCTGCATCCAGATAATAGGGAAAAACTACTCACCAAGTATGACCACTGGGAGGGACTCATTCTTACAATCCTTTTTGAGCTTTCGCTAGGGCAGCAGAGCAGGTGGGCCCCTTACTTCAACATCCTGCCTCACGAATTTCACAGCCTTATGTTCTGGTCCGATGCGGAGCTCGAATCTCTGAGGCCTTCGCTTGTTCTTTCACGCATTGGTAGAGACAAAGCTGAGGCGACATACAACAGGCTTTTCCCTGCAGCACTGGATGACCTCGGTATCTCCAACCTCCAGGTGTCTCTTGAAAGATTTCACCAGGTTGCAAGTACCATTTTGTCTTACTCTTTTGATGTTGAGCGACCTGACTTTGATGAGGATGAAGAGGATGATGAACAAGTTAAGTATGATGGTTATTTCAAGTCCATGGTTGCACTGGCCGACACGCTCAATGCCGATACAAAACTTTTCAATGCCAATCTTTTTTATGAGACTGATTTACTCGTTATGAAAGCTGTGAAGCCGATTGCCAAAGGTGATCAGATTTATAACACCTATGGTGATCACCCAAATTCCGAATTGCTGAGAAGATACGGATTTGTGGAATGGGATGGCTCTAAGTTTGATTTCGGCGAGTTACCTCTTTCCATTATCCACGCTACGATTGTTCACTATTTTGATCTGCCATACAGCTTCATTGAGACGATCCTGGAACTTATATCAGAGTCCGACGTTGAGGAAATTGAAGAAGACATTGTGCTGGACTCGTATGACGCATACAACGACGGTGAAGTATTACCCGAATCTCAAATCTTGATTCAAGTCCTCGTCACCATCGCCCAAATTTCCAAACAGGAGGATCTACAAAATATGACCAAGGATGCTCTCTCTAAAACGGTGAACAGAGTGTTAAAAAAGTGCTACCAGCTGATTGAATCCAAATCTATGACCAAAACTACGCAGTTGATCTGGGAGCAATGCATCACAGCGAGACTCAGTGAATACCCAAGTCATGCATTCAGGGATGTTGTCCCACCACTCCCGCTAGAACGTTTGAACAAACTGAAGATGAGTGAATGTATCTTGAAGGCGGAGGTAAGTTCACTCCAAGTCTGCATGAAGTCATTCTCCGAGGGGTTCAAGTTGATTGATGATGATAAACTGTTACGAAATGTTATGAAGAGAAAAGCAGGGGATCATGGTAAGAAAAATACGAAGAAACAGAAAGTTTGATCGATCAGTTCAAATCTACTCAGATACACCAACAATTGAATTTTAGCCGTGTATATATATATTTAACCCAAACCAGTAACAATCTCAAATAATTAAAATACAACACTAATAATCAGCCCATTGATTCTCTGGTAATACTGCTTCGTGTTTGACAATGATAGGTTTTCTGCCAACAACAGTGAAACGTCCTTTCCTCTCCTCTGACTCCTTCTCCCCCTCTTCTTCAAGAATAGCTGTATCCTTCTGTGTAATGGAACTAGCAGAAGCTGAAATAACCTTTCTTCCAACAACACTGAACCCCTTCTCCTTCTCAACGTCCATTGACCTTCTCTTGAGTTTTTTGATCCAAGATTCAGAATCATCTTTGACACGTCTTTTAACTAATCTGTTTTGCCATAGTTGCTTCACCTCCGAGTCCTCATTCTGAATGCGCGCCAGATATTCATATGTGATTGGGCTCACTGCGGTTGGGCGATGTGGTTGCTCTTCTTCTCCCTTTTGTCTGACATACTTCAAAGATAACCCTGGTAAAGCACGGGTATCAGTGAGTTGTATTTCAGAGCTGTCATCACTCATATTAGAGTGCATTTGCTCAATTATATCCTCCTGAGTCGAATCGGGATCCATTTCTTCTTCTCGTGAAGTACCGAGAGAATCCTTACCAGATTCACCAGATTCATATTCTTTGTTACCACGATTTCTGAAGACCTGAACGAACCTCAGGATAAAGAAAACCAAAAACACCAATATTACCAGAGCATGAATCATCATTTGGAAGTCACCAACAACGGATCTCGTGCTGTTCTTCAAATCCAAATCACGAATGAACGCAACGGACAACATCAAATTGATGATTTGAATCATAGTCAATGCTATTGTCCATAGATTTTTTCTTCTGTTGAAAAAAGGCTGGAAGTAAACAATAGCAAAAACATAGATAACACTTCCAGCCAACAAAAACATCAATTGAACAAGACCGTTCTGTGGTCCGAACCCAACGATCATACCATCATATATGTTTTTGAACTTGTCAGCTATGACAAACCACACCAGTTGAGGTTTGTAGTAGTTGTAAACTGGCGACCAGATGGTGATTAACTTCAAAGAAGAATAAAGGCGAGCCTTATCAACAATGACGTTCTTGACAAGGAACCAACACAACACCAATGTCCAAAAGACGGCAAACACGATGCATAATGAGGCAGTAGCATAACTGACATTATCTTGACCGGTAATGAGTGCCCAAATGAGAAAAGAAGAGATGGTAACAAATGGTAAAGGAAAAAATTGATAAAAAAACTGAACGACAACACCCATTGAAGATGAAAGTGATTTTTGCCATGGGTAACCTTTTTTAGAACGATAATGTGATAAGTAGACGGTAAAATGTGATAAGATCGTGAAGAAAACAACACAACAAGAGATCCAGATCATAAAGTTACCCCAAATGTGAGAGATGGTTTGACCTGTTGGATTACGTCCATGAACTGGGAAGATGGAGAACAAAGAGAAACGACCAAGAGTCATGTATACACCATCGGCGGATAATGGGTTAATGAATGTTGATGAGAAGATGTCGATACGAATTAGTGCAGCCCAATTCATGTAGGACAATATGACGGGCAAAAACCATGGATAGCTAAGATTTAACGACACTGAGAAAAGTGAAAACTGAAGATAGTGTAACATACTCATCACGTCGGGCGTCAGTTCGTTCAGCAACGGTTCATTACAAATACTCGAGGCGATGAGCAAGAACACGTTGGAAGACTCTTGATTTCTGGAACAATGGTAGATGTAGAAAGTGGAGAGCAGCCCAAGTATGAAGACTGCTAGCACACCAAACGAGATTGGGAGTGTGATGTATTGGGGATGGTAAGGTGTAACAAACACTTCGAAGCATGCGATGGGTGTGGTGGTATCCGGAGCGTCTGCGGAGATGATGGTGAATTTGGTATCGTAGGATCCGAAGTAGCGGTTTGTTGGGACCTTGTTGACATAGATCAACTGGTAACGAGTGTCCGATTTCAAAGGACACACCGAATCAGCCCTTTTCTCCAATGTGGACCTTGTGACAAGTTGCAATAAACCCGTTGTGTTGTAGCCAGGAATCCAGGCAACCGAGGACGACGAGGCCGTAGTAGTACTTGTGTTGGACACACTGCCGTTTTCAAGAAGCTCGGCGATCACTTGTAACGACTCATCTCCCGTGAAAGTGTCGTTAGGTGGGGTCAGGGGCCCTCCTGGTGGACCGTTGTAGTCTGAGTCCTCAACCTCCGTCAGGTAATCGCAGAGCCGCACAGACTTCTCAAAAACCTCACCGGCAATGAAGTCCGTCTTGATATTAAGGGTCGTGTACCGGTTGGTGGTGGCGTTCACATCACTCAGGTTCATCTGAGAGGTGAACTGGATACGGTACAGAAGCAACCCGTTGTGTAGCATGGCCTCCACGGTGAGCCCTGATATCAGTGGTTCTTTCACTGGGTGCCGCAGTGGGAAAGGGTCCTCCACAGACCCACCGCACCGGAACGGCTGGACAAAGGCGCCACGGCACAGATGGAGCAGCAGTGCCAGTACCAACAGTGCTTTCATGGGTGAAGAGGACATGTGACAAGGGCGGGTCTTATAAATTAGTGAGCACCTCTTTCTTTAGTATTTGACATTTTGTCTGGTATTTTTTTTTTTTAAGCGATTGTGCGCCAGATGATGTCAGACAGGAAGGCTTAGTCTTTTGTTACGAGCGCAGGGCGTACAGAGCAGGCTTAAATATTACTTTATCTCTCAATTGTCTTCAAAAGTAACGTCCCAGTCCCAGTAGAAAGTTGTGTACTGTGGCAATGTGCTGTTAACCCCACACGCCTGAACATAGGTCGAATTTTGCAAACGACTCTTCAACACATCGAGATATCCATCCAACTCACACGAGAACCCAGGTCCACTTTGACAGCCAGAAATAGGAACAACAGCATCGTTAAGGATGACACGTGCAAAAACATCTGTTGAGTTGGTCAACACATCTTGACACTCTAACCTCTCGGTAATGAATCTTCCCCCCATCGGAGCAATCTCGCCAGCTTTATAAGTAGTACCAAAATCTATTTCCTCATTACCCAAATCAAAATCGGGTTCGTAAATACCTAAAGCAGAGGCAAAAGTGAGCAGATCAGAGTCATGAGAGAAGGAGAAAGTCAGATTATATGGGTAGTCTTGTTTCATCAAAGTATACGTGTTGTTGACGTAAATGGAACCAAGAGCAACTGAAAGATCATAACCTGAGCCATTCTCATAGAAAAACTCCAAGGACTTTGAGTAATCAAAGTGCAACCACTCTTCCATGGTGAACAGTTCACAAACTTCAGAATAACCTCTGACATTAAGCTCAAATCCACAATAACCCATCAAATTGTAGATGTCATCGCCTGTCAAGTTGTAACCCGGAGACAACGTGTTGAGACGACTTGCAGCTTTCACCAGATACTTGGTATTATCAGAGAAGGCATCAATGTAATCATCGTACAAAGAACCGTTATAATTGGTACAGGCGTCATGTGTAGTCAAAGTGTTAGCTCCTTGTTCAGCCTCTTCTGGAATCACCTGGATGGAGCAAAGATCTGTGTAGTTGGCCCCAAAGAACCCTTTACCAAAAGATCTCGCAGTGTCAACAACACGTTCCTGACCACTGGTAAACACTGGGTGAATAGTCTCATCATCAAACAAGTCGCCATATCTTTGTCTCAACTCAACACCAAGATTGAATGACGTAGATAATCCTGCGTAATAACCAGCATTAGACTCAGTTTCCAGACGAGATTCATCCTGAACAAAAAATTCGTAGTCTTTGAAAAAAGCTAAAGGACCTTGAGCCTGAAAGTTCGTAGACTCTGTAGCATTCTTAAGTTTCTCAAATATCTTCTTCTCCGATTTGCCAGTGCCCTTGGTAGGGTAACGCTCACCATGTCTCATGAACAGGTGAGCTTGTGTCACTTTACACCCATAAGGAACTTCAGGATCAATACCGTAACCTTTGGCAGGAACGTAAGGTCCAGTGGTACCCGTGTATCTGAGGACGTTAAACTGTTCAGAAGATTCTTGTGGGTATGGCTTAGAACGAGGCGCCTGTGTGGCAGCAAGAGCCACTGGAAGGGAAATCAGAGCAGCAGTGAACTTCATGGTGTGGTGCGGAGCTCATCTAAATTTTAGACGATTCTTTGGGAAGGAATTATGGTTACTCAAATAGTTGTGAATGTCGAGATCCATGTGTGGAACTAAATCCGATAGCCCACGCAGTCCACTTAGCCCATTTCAGGCATTCAATGAGGTGAACGTACATAGTCACTTAACCTAATTGGGAAGAAAAACGTGGGTCCATTGTCTATATATTGTGTCGAAAGTTAACCCAGCTTTTTTTTAAAAAAAAAATCCTGATTTTCTCGCGGCATTTAAACTACTATTTTTCTCTCGGCATATAAGGAGAATATGGTTCACACCATTTAAAAAGGATCATCTGACATTCAACAACAAATACTTTCTTACTATCACATTATAACTATAAATCACACATCAAAGTCATACTGCAAGTTCCCGAGACGCCTGCGTCCGAGAAAATAAGGCCGATATGCACTTCATTTACACACGTGCTCCGCAACTCATGATAAGCGAGTGGCTGCCCCGTTTGAAAAGGGCTTCATTATATTGGTGCATAAGGGGTGTGGTGTCTCGGAATATTGAGATTTGAGGGGTATGGATATGGCATTCTTGGTTTTCAGTGTAGAACGACGTGGAGAATGGGTAATATTTTCTTCAGGGGTTGGCATTGATTTCACACGCTTGCCACAAGGTGTTGTTGGTACGGGGTTATGATAAATTTCGAAAGATCTCTTCTTGCAGGGTGATGGGGTTGGAGTGTTGAGAATGTCTCTGATTCTGCATTTTTTTGGTGTTGTCGGAGGAGTCTGGAGCATAGACTTAACGGACACCTTTCTTGGAGATTTCTTGACAGATGCTGTTCTCTCGTACTCTTCGTATGATTCGACAAACTCGTCACAGTCAGCAGTTATCTGATAATCGATAATCCCATTCCATCCTGATAGAGCATCTCGATTCACAAGTATAACCAAACCACCTCTGTCATGAACTACTTGGGAGACAGACTTGACAAGTTGTTTAACACCATGAACTTTCAAAGACGTGCCCATGATCAAAAAGAAGTCCGGCTTAGCTTTCAGGTCGGAATTCAATCCTGTGGTGATCATCTCAGACTTTGGGTGGTTCTCGCCGTATAACACAATGCTTGGTCTCAATACACCCACTTGACCAGTTGTTCTTTTGCCAGCCTCAACTCGACGGTTGACATTTTGAATACACTGCGGGCACTCGGGTAATTCACCTTGTTGCAATTCATTGACGATCCTTCGTGTCCAATGTGTCATTGTGTAGCAAGTCGTGCAAGTTAGGGAGTTCAAATCGCCGTGAAGTTGGACAACATCAAGGGACTTCCACCTCTGGAGAGGAGATAACGGTTTTCCAGAATCCGATAACTCTCTGTCAAAGTTCATGCTCAAATTACACTTGGCTTCAATACCGTCGATATTTTGTGTATAGCATCGAATCACCTTCTTTTGGGACACCTTGCTCGCAATGAATCTGTGAGTACTTGTAGGCTCGGCGCTCTTTGTGTGGATGTAAAGGTTGGACATGAAAAGGGCAAAGTTGCGTATGGTTTCCTCGGAAGCAAAAGCGCTAATATCGAACAGCTCTTTCCCCTTAGCAGACGAATTTCCTTTCTGACTCATGTTGTAAAGACCATTGGAGGAGCGAAAGTCTGGGATGCCGGCATTGCAAGAGATCCCTGCACCGGTGAGGACGGCCATCTTGCGGGCTTTGCGGAGGCTCTCATGGACAATGACAAGCTCTGGATTATCGAGTGTTATCTGCTGTGACATGGTCGTTTGGTTGACCTTTTGCACAAATTCTGGAGGAGAAAAACACTTTGAAGCCATATGGATAAATTTCGGGGCTTTTCCCAGCCGCGTCTTTACTCTGTTTACCTTTTTGTCAAGACTCGCATGTTGCCATGACAACTGCAATATTCAATTTCCGCATTCGGAAGATAGAACGCGCTCTTTTATTAGACGCGTTTTTTTTTAGGGAGGGGGAGGGGTCTGTTCACCCAACTAATAAAATCATTAAAGATGCATTTATTGGACATAAGGCCGATTTTCAGCCACCCTGACTGTTTACAGCAAGCTCCATGATGAGTCGTGTGGCAAGATGCAAGAATGGATATGCTGAGAAAGACGAGATCTCATCGTCGTTTTTAGACAGATCCTTATTGCCAACAGAACCATCACTGTTCTCCCATCCATCGAACTTGAAGTCCACGAGGTAATTATTTGGTTCCAGTTGGAATAACTGAATAATCATTTTCATCATATCTGGAATTTTACCTTCGTCTCCAGTAGCAACGTTAGGAGAATACTTCCAGCGCACACGGATGGTCCATAACTCATCCTCGTTTGGCTTAGTCCATTCCGCTCCCAAGTTCTTCAAGGCTCTGTAAATCTCACCCATAACATCAAGTGGATAAGATCTTGATCTGATTCCAAAATGCCATCTTGTCTTGGACTTCTTAGTACTTATTGGATTGATCTTCGCAGCAGTTTCTGGACCATATTGCGCCATATTTGCTCTGTGAATCTGTGGAAGCGATGTTGGTAAGATGGCAATTGTACTTTGTATATCCTTCTGGCCTATCGTGTTTGAAGACAGAGCTTGGTAAGTAACCTCTTCTTTGAGTCTCTTTCCAACTGGTTGGTCAGAGCCATGCTCCTTGTGTTCGTATAATGATGGGGGAGACTGGCTGAGGAAGGCATCAAGCTTATCTGTTTCTCCACCACCGTTTTTCTTGATATCATCTAAAAGCATCTTGTTCTCCTTAATTAACAGATAACCATCCATGATCTCATTTTGCGTGTTATTTCTGAGCGTTTCCATGATTTCCTCTCTGTCATAACCCATTGTACGGATGAGCTGGTTCACTGCATTCTCATCAATCTCAGAATGCTTCTTTGGTACATCGTTAGGCAGCAAGTAATCAGCAATGTTTGTTGTGAACCATTCGTCTTGCATAATTTCGTGAATGGTGATTCTGTTCAAAGGATTGACGACAAGCATTCTGGTTAAAAGATTCTTGGCTCCTTCACTGAGATAATTTGGAATTGTATAAACACCGTTGGATATTTTCTTGAACAAAGCTGGGATGAATTCATCATCGAATGGTAAACGACCACAGAGCATCACGTACAAAATAACACCACAAGACCAAACATCAACTTCTGGACCTGCATAGAGCTTACCACTGATGACCTCGGGAGCAGCGTAGTTTGGTGAACCACAACTGGTCTTCAAGAAATTACCATCACTCATGAAATTGGACAAACCAAAATCAGCAATCTTTACATTCAACTGATCATCTAAGAGCAAGTTTTCTGGCTTCAAGTCCCTATGGACAATCTTATGACGATGACAGTACTCAACTGCACTAATGATTTGCTGAAAGAATCTGCGTCCTTCGTTTTCCTCCATTTTGCCCTTTTGAACAATATAGTCAAAGAGCTCCTTGCCTGCGAACTCAATCACCATGATGATTTCATCCTTGGACTTGATCACGTCGTAAAGTTTGATAATATGTGGATGTCTGAGCAGGCGCAGGTATGAAATCTCACGCTCAATTCTACCCTGCATGTCACTCTTGGCAAGGGTCTTTCTGTTGATGATCTTGAGGGCTACCTTCTGGCCCGTGGTTAGGTGATAGGCCAACTTGACTTTACCGAAGGAACCTTCACCGAGCGTTCTGATGATTTGGTATTTTCCGATCCTGCCGCCAGGCGGGTTGAAGTCCGGCTTCTCTTCGTGTTCTCCCATTGTTCTTCGTATGTAGCAGAACTCTGATAGGGCGCTGTTTTGGCCGTTATTGGTTGTTGTTGACGGGGCAAAACGCTGACGTTTGCCGGAAAGCTTGCGGGGCGGCCGGGGGGTCCACCGGGTTCGCGAACCAGAAACACCCGGACATCACAGTTACCCGGCACCCGGCACCCGGCACTGACGCGCTCAACGTAAACAAATCCAATCCGTCCAAAACAACAACAAACAACCTAAGCTGGGCACAGACAGCATCCCATCCCTCCATTGGAAGCATAACACGCCAAACATGGAGGAAGAGTACGAGTATCTTCTACCCGGTAAGTCTCCTCCGTTCCTTCCCCCCTTTAGCTTCGAATGGGCCCAGTAGTAACATTGGGGCCCATCGCCCATATATGCATACAAAAAGTTGTTACTAACATCAATCTTTTTTGCAGACTTTGAGCCTTCCAAGTACAAGGTAGCGCAGTTGAGAGGTGTCCTTGTGAAGAACGACATTAGTTACCCATCCAATGCGAAGAAACAGGATTTGATCAACCTTTTCAATAAGCACATCAAGCCAACGGCCGCTGAAAAGTTGAGAGACCTCCAAGGCGTTGTTGCCAATCACGATGACATCGAAGATGTTGGTGAGAGGGATCCACCTGATATCAAGGCTACCAAGAAGAGAAAGTCCTCGAGAGTGACAACTTCCGAAGGAACTACAACCGAGCCTGATGCGGCACCTAGAAGATCCCCAAGAAAAGTCAGCAGATCGAAGAAAGAAGACCCAGAGGACGTTAAGATCGGTTCCATTCCAGATTTGAAGACGACCGCTGGAAAAACAACAAGAAGAGCCAAGACCAAGGTTGAGAAGCCAACTGCCAGAACAAGATCTCGCTCTCCGAGAAAGACAGCTACAAATGCCAAACCAGTTTCGAAAAAACGTGTCGAGACAGAATCATCCTCTCCTGAATCTTCAGATGGTGACTCAGACTCCAATTCAGACGGTGATTTGACAGAAAAGAAAGAATATGTTAAGTCATCTAAGATGGCGACCAAGATTGACAAGGATGCTTCTTTCTCTCATGATAACGTGTTCCAATCCCCAGTACCATCTTCTCCACCGGAGGTCAAGCCGAAGAAGACCATCCCTAGAAAACGTACTGCTGAGCCTACGTCTAGATCACCAAAAAAGTCCGCTAAACCATTAAGAAAAACTGCATTTTCCTCTTCTCCCAATCCTCAATCGCCAACAAAATCCCCAGCCAAAAAATCCCTTGAAATATCCAAGTTTGAGGCATCTTCGCCATCGTTCGGGGGGAAAGGGATTGACCTTTTCGAAAATATCCCAGCTGATCCAATGTTTGTGCCAGGATCTGTCAAAAAGCCTTCTGGCGTTACGTCAAAGGAAGACGATGGTTCCTCTCGCTCAGAGTCTGTCAAGAACTCTCCAGCTACAAGCCGTGTTGTCAAGAACACACCTCTTGTTAACGGTATCAGAGATACTTTTACTACACCACATGATGGTAATGCCAGTCGTATATCTCTTGGAAGCTCCCCACAAGCTACACCAATCAAATCACCAACAGTGACAAGAAGATCTCTAATTCCAGATTTCTCAAAGTTCAAGGTCAGTACCGGTTTTGCCAACTCTATTAGTTCCAAATTATCATTCGGTACGCATGAGACTAACGGTAAAGACGAGAGTACCGATGCGGTTGATCACGAACTGATTGATGATTCCGAAGATGATATTGATGATGAGCTTCTTAAGGACAGTTCTGTCATCAACGGTGGTGACTCCAGCTTGCTGAATCTTCAAAACGAGATTGATTCCGCAAATGACAGCGTATTAAAGGAGGTTGAAGATGCGACAAAACTTGTGAATGATGTCTTCAGTACGGAAGAAATAATTGCAGCCGAGGCTGTTGAAGCAGGAGCCCCATTCTTTACATGGTCAGGTCTATTTGGATTCATCAAACAGCTAAGCGTGTTCTTCTTCTTTGTCACTGCTGTTGTGTTTGGCCTTTGGTACCGTGAGCAACGTATCCTTGTTGGTTATTGTGGCTCCGAGATCTATCAACCGACTCTTCCTAACATTGATAATGAATACTTGCTGGCTGCTCAAGAACTTTTGGACTCATTGAAACCAACGTGCCTCACTTGTCCAGACAATGCCATTTGTCTCCCATCCATGAAGATTAGATGTAAGCAAGACTACATTGTCTATGAACCATGGTATAAGCTCTATGGCCTTCTACCATTTTCTGACTACTGTGTCAAGGATCAAGAGAAGGAGAATATCATAAATGAAGTTGTGTCCAAGAGCTTGGATCTTTTGAGAATTAGAAACGCTGACTATAAGTGTGGCGATGGTGATGATCTTCAAGTTGGTATTAGTTCTGATGAGCTTTATGAGTTCTTTTACAGTTCTAAGAAAGCAAGCATTACTGATGAAGAATTCAACGAGATTTGGGATAAGGTTCTTGATGATCTTGAGAACGAGCCAGAAATAACGGTAAGGCAAGTCCCCTTCAATACCTACTACCTTGACAGTTATACTAACAGTTTACAGCTACAACTTGTTGACTCTGACGATACAGGATCAACCCCAGAACACGTTCGCCCCGATGAAGATGAAAAGGAGACAGATATTCCGCAAAAACGCCGAAATGTCATTTTCAGATCGACTTCGACTGTTAAATTGAGTGTTTCTTGTAAGTTCAAAAAAGAGGTTTATGAAAGATTCGAGGCAAACAAGTACTATATCATTTCTGCTGCTGGTTTGTTTGTGTTCTTCAGCATCTGCTACTACAAGTTTCTAAAGTATGAGGAGAGACAAAGCAAAATCAGAGAAATATCTGGCATCATAATTACTAAACTCCAGAAACAACAACAAAACGCCATAAAGGACACTACAGGCCTAACAAATAGGTATATTAGTGCTATTCAACTCCGTGATGAGCTCTTGTCTACTATGGTCAACTCCCAGAAATTCAAATTGTGGGAGTCGATACTTTCCCAGCTTGAAAGAAACTCAAATATCAGATCCTCCACAAAAGAGATTCATGGTGAGATTGTCAGAGTGCTCGAATGGATTGGTGAATGAGTTTCTTTGTATCAAATTGAAAGCAATATTGTTAATACCTTTTAGACATGTAGTGAGGGCGGGTATTTGCAAAAGCCTTAATATAGACGGTCGACTAGTGTCGTCAAGGGTGCTGTGAATTGTTGCATTGTTCAACTTGCGACAACTTCTACCGACTGTCGGACAGAAAACGGCTTTAGTGAGCAGAAATTGATATTTATTGTCGGTTAAAGAATTGAGAAGAATATCGAGCTCTCCCTCATAACATAGCACTATCATATATTCAATAAAGCAATGGCAGCCAATACAAGACACGTTCCTGTCAACCCCTTATCGCGAGGGGCCAGAGTCAGAAGAACTCCACCACCTACTTTACCTCAACCAATCTTCAACCCTTCCCGAATGATATGCGAGCCCTTTAATTTAGCCTTTTCAAATATGTTGTATGACGAACTAAACTATCGCCCCAGTGGAATCAAAAGAAGAATCATTGGGGGAGGACATCCAGACATAAGCAAGACCAAAAAAACGTACCCCAAGACATGCAGTGCAACCATGCTGCCAGAAATGACCTTAGTCAAAAGGAAGATAGCAGAACCCTTGAAAACTAGCATATTGGTTTATGGGATATGTTGTATTGGTACTAGTGCAATCGTCCTTGGGAGCCTTGTCATTTTAGGCTTGCAGTAGAGCACTTCGCTCCGAAGCTCTGACTACACATTTATGCATGAAGACAGAATCTAGATTAACTTTTGATATAAATGAAACCAAGTTGATCAACCTCATCGCCAGACTCTCCATAGAAACCAGCAATCTGGTAACCGTCCTCGGCAGTGAACTCATAACAGTCATCGGTCTCCGTTCCGACAGAGACTGTGTTACCTTTAGAGGTAGTAGCAGAGATGTAAAAGTTTCTGACAGTGCCACTCTTTGTTCCAGTACAGAGCTTAGCTTGAGTCCAGTACTCATCAGAATCCAAGTCTAAAGAAGAAGCGGATCCACCAGTACCTCCATGAGAGAATGTTGTGCCATCGCTGAGCGTCAGGCCAACAGCATCGACCCTCTCATCACCTCTCAAAGAAATTTTTGTGGTCTTAACACCTGTATCAATTGAGCCAATGTCATTAAAGTAATCAGCATTATCACCTCCAACAAGCTCAGAAGTCTTGTAGTCCTCGTTCAAAGTGTAAGTGAAGTTCACAAGAATCGGGTTGTGGTCGGACAACTGGTCACCTTCATACTCAAACAAATCACCAACGTAATCAAATTGCTCAGCAGTCAAGGATATAACCTTAGAGCTTCTGTAGAAGACCTTGTCAACAACCTCGCAAGTCAGGTTTGTAGCTGGGAGATCACAAACCAAAGCACTGGTACCCTTTTCTGGGGCAACATTCCCCATCTCCAATTCCACCCAAGCATCAGTCATGCCGTTCTGTGTCGTGAAGACGGAGATATTGTCGAGATTTCTGGTATAACGAGAATTCGTGTCACCGAACAGGATTACTGCTTCGTCATAGGCAGAAGAATCAATCCAATCTGCAACTTGCTCGAGATTGGAGTTTCTTGCAGTCTCATCACCACTTTCAGTGCCGGCATCAGCATGGAGGTTAATGAAGTTAATGTAAACACCGTCCTCTAACTTGACCTTCATGTGAGTGAATCCCTTTGGTGTAAGACAGTCATTTTCTGAGGCATCAGAGCATTTATCCCACTTGACTCTGTCGAAGTTGATCCAGTCGTAGTTGGACAACGTGTTGAGGCCCGATCCAAAAGGAACTCCGCCAGAAGTGGCGGTTCTGTAAGCGTGGGAATCGTACTTGTAAAGGGTGGCATGGTAATTGAAATCCTCTTGAACGTGGATCACGTCAAGGTCGTCAATGAGAGAAGAGAATATCTTCCCAATGTATTCAGTGGCAGTGGTCTTGTCTAGAGATTCTCCGTTGTCCTGGAGAATTTCTGGAAGACCAGCAACATTGAAAGACAGGACGTTAAATGCTCCATCAGCAGCAATGAGGGGAGCGATGAACAAATTTGCGAGCAAACAAGGAACTCTCATCTTTGGTTTCTAAGTACCAAGCTCTCTCCCATACACAGACACATGGGCACTTTGTCCACCTTTTGTACAAATTCCATAAGCGCCGAGGACAAAACTGACTCGCAGACGCTGGAGATCATAGACTGCAGCAAGAGAGTCTCAGCGTCTGCGTCCGTCCAAGCCACGTGGGACGTAAACCAATCCCTCTTTTCCCTATACAAATGCATCTAAGCCTATGTATATATATAGCCGTAGCTAACATTTAATCTTTACTCCACCACAAATACATGTTCGGCGGCTGAATTGAATCTTCTCCGTTTAGCGCTAAAACCTGTATGCCGCATTGTCCGCGAAACCTCTGAGGAAAATGTATGACACTGCCGCTATGTTTCATTTATTGGATAGAATTGGGCAGATTTTCTACTAGATCTGTTCTTCTCTATTAGTTCAAAACTCTTTTACAATGCATAAATACAAGATAAATACCCCCTCAAAACCATTTCACTGCTCTGGAATGTCATCGTGGAAGAATCTACCTTCCAACGTTGGCTTGATGACACCAACTCTGATACAGAAATCACCGAAATGCTCACCTTCTTCTCTTTCTAATGCCCATCTCTTGAACAACCCCTTCAAAATTACTAACACCTCTTCTTCCTTGATACTCTGTCTATAAATCTTGTTCAAACGTTGACCGTGGAAGCCACCACCGAGCATCAAGTTGTAGACACCATATGCTTTACCAACAAGGGCAACCTCCGCCAACCAAGGTCTAGCACAACCATTAGGACAACCAGTCATTCTCATGACAATAGAGTCGTGTCTCAAGCCATACTCCTCAAGGGCTTCCTCGAGCTTGGTAATCAACACTGGCAAATAACGTTCAGATTCAGCCATGGCCAAACCACAAGTTGGGAAAGCGACACAAGCAGCAGATGACAGACGCAATGCGGAGAAGTCTGTGTTATCCAACTTGTACTGGGAAAGAAGACTCTTCACAGTTGGCAACTCTTCATCGGAAATTTGAGACACCAAAACGTGTTGATTACCGGTCAATCTGAAAGTACCCTTTGTCTCCGGTCTAGAGGCAAAGAACTCGGCAATCTTCTTCAAACCGGTTTTCTGTGGCAGCTCTGGAGTGTTCTCAACACGACCATTTTCAATGAAACAGGTGAAATGGTGTAAGCCCAATTCATCAGTGACCCAACCAAAGTGGTCAACGTTGTCCTTGATCTCATAAGGGCGTTCTGGTTCAAACTTCTGACCCCAAAGTTCTTCAACCTTCGCCTTGTAGACATCAACACCCAAAGAGTCAACAGTGTATTTGAGTCTAGCGTTCTTTCTGTCCTTTCTGTTACCGTGGTCTCTCTGAACAAGCATAACCTTCTCACAAACAAGATGGACCTGATCAACAGTGACGAACCCGAAGCAAGAACCAGTTCTTGGATAAGTCTTTTTGTTGTTGTGAGTAGAACCCATACCACCACCCACCAAAACGTTGAAACCAATGACAGCGTTGTCTTCAATGATAGCAACCAAACCAACATCCGAAGACCAAACATCAACATCGTTGTATGGAGGAACAGTGATGTTGATCTTGTACTTTCTTGGAAGATAAGTGTTACCGTATAATGGCTCGTAGTCAACAAGAGCGTTACCAGCAACCAAAGTCTTAACCTTCTTAGGACCATCCTTTCTCTTCTCAAAAGTCTCTGGCCAAGATGGATCATCATCTTCTGGATCATCACCTTGCAACCAAATCTCATGATAAGCAGTGGTTTGTGGTAACAAGTGTTCAGAAATTCTTTTAGCAACGTCAGCAACTTCACCATGGATCTTAGAGTTGCCTGGCAAAGCAGAGATCATAACATTTCTGTTGACATCACCACAGGCACCAAGAGTATCCATTAAAACAGCGTTCATGGCTCTGATAGATGGCTTCAAGTTATGCTTCACAATACCGTGCAACTGATAAGTGGCTCTGGTAGTGAGCTTGATGGTACCGTTACCTCTCTCGTCAGCCAGCTTGTCCAAAGCCAACCACTGTTTAGCAGAAGTGATACCACCTGGCAATCTGACACGAGCCATAAAGATGTAGAACGGTTCAAGACCAGCAGCCTTTCTAGCATCTCTCAAATCACGATCATCCTGCATATAAATACCATGGAACTTAGTCAACTGTTGGTCATGGCCAGAAATAGCACCTGTAGATTCGTCTTTCAAGCCCTCAGCGATGGTGCCTCTTAAGTAGTCAGAGGCCAACTTGATGTCCTCGTTAGTGATTGGAGGTGGTTCATCGGCTGTCTTGATGTCATCAACACCAAGTGCTTTCCAAAGTTCTGGTTCCCATAAGTTGTAACCGGTTTGCCACCCGTCAGCATCCTGATCGTCACCGAGACCCAATGGACACAGCTCCTTAGCGTTCAAAAACAACAATCTTGAGTGTAAATCCTTAGCTGGTTTGTTGTAGTAATGCTTGTCTTGCGCTCTTGGCCAATATTGGGAGTCACCAAGACCGAAACAAGAAATCTTAGAAAATTCCAAATCTAAGTCACCAGAGTTCTTGATGGCATCCCAAAAGTTCTTACCATTCTGTGGGAACTCACCTTGACCAGATGTGGAGGAGATGAAGACAATGTTCTCCTCAGTAGGCAAGTCTTCAATTATGATGTCATCCATCGACAAAGCAGTAGCCTTCAAGCCTCTCTGTGCAGCTCTCTTGGCCAACTTCTTGGCAACATTTTCAGCAGTACCACCATCGGATGCAAAATAGATTGATAATGGTGGGCCAGACAACCCTTCGAGCAACTGGTTGTAAGCCTCTTTAGCTCTCTTGTCCTGCTTCTGTTTAATGATAGAGGATTGGGATTGTTCCAAAGATCTGGCGAACTGTGGGTTCTTAGAAGACAGCAAGGTCAATTTGTTCTCACGAGACAAAAACTCCTTGAGGTTCTCCTTGATGACTGTGGAGTCCAACTTGAAATCTTCCTCAATTGGGTTGTATCTGTAGAGTGGGATGTAACCGGTATCAACAGCCTTCTTCGTATTGGTCAGGATTTCCAATGGTGTGTCGTTCTCATCCTTAATTGGCAAGTAGGCAAGAACGATGGATGGACCTTCGAATTTGGAAGCTTCAATCAATGTAGTTAAAACCTGGGTGTAAGAAGAGTAGATAGCAATGGAACCAACGTAAGCGTTACCATAGTTCATGGCGTATAAACCAATATCCTTCTTTCTCAAAGCGTTGTATGGTTTCTCTTCGGTCTTCTCATCATATGTCTCATTGTCAATGATTATCACATTGATATTTTCATTGGAGGCCAAAACGTGGTGAACACCAGAAGAACCAACGTCATAAGCCCAGGAATCAGAACCGACCAACCAAGAAGACTTCAAGTAGAAGAACTCTTTCAAAGACAACAACTCCTTTGCACCATCGGACTCGTCTGATTCTAAGATCTCAACGATGGAATCAGCAACAGCATTCTGTTCTGGCTTTCCCTCACGGGACTGAACAATCCACTTGGTCAAAAGATCGACAAGATCAGAAGTTCTAGGAGATGAGAATTTGGTGTCAGCCTTGTCCAAAGAAGAGTGAACAAGATCAATGAGCTTCTTCTGTTGTTCTCTCTTGTGAAGATACAAACCAAATCCAAATTCTGGAGATGAAATGTTGGCAGTCTTAGCATCAAACTGGTTCAAGACGTTGAGATGAGAACCGAACAACTGATCCAAAATGGAAATGTAACTCTCTTCAAGCTTAGAAACCTTGGCAATCGATTCGAGCTTCTCTTCAGAAGCTGCGACAGTGTCAACAGCATCACCAAAGAACAAGTTCTGGATTGGGTGATCGCCATCCAAGTTAGCCAAAGCCAACTTGACAACGTTCTCAATCTGGCAGTTGGCGCCAATGGAGGAAGCAGCGATCTTGGAGATGTTGTGGTCAACCAACAATGTTGACTCTTGGAAGAATTCCAGCAAAAAGGGGGAGAATCTATGCAGTGGCTTGGTCAAAGACTGTTCAAGTAATGCGATCTTCTCAACTGTGGAAGGGATGGTCTCAATTATCGACTTAGTGTTCAAAGGTCTGAAAATCTTCAACGTGAGTGTTGGCAACTTAGACTTGGCAAGAGCAGAGTGATGTGGACCCAAGTGGATAATGGCAGTTGTGGAGTCTCTAGAACCAGCAGAGTACTCAAATTCTGAAGCGGCAAAGCCAGCGGACTTGACGAGAGCCAATGACTGTTCATACTGATTTTCTTCAAAGACTTCATGAGACAGAAGTTCGGAAATCTTGGAAGAGTCGAACTGGACAGAGCCCTCGATGGCGTAATTGATAAAGTGAAGCACCGGTTTCTGGGTCTGCTTAGCAAGAACATGGGAGAGAACGAGGAAGTCAGCAATGTCTTGAGCAGAGTTGGAGACAAGGGTGACAAAACCAAGGTCCTTAAGTGCGACGATGTTCTGGTAGTCAGACACGGCCACGTTAACAACCGTAGAAGTGAGCTGTGAAAGATGTGGAAGAGCCTGGACCAAGGTCTTATCGCTCACAAAGAGCACAATGGACTTGTCCGAAGATCCCTGGACCTCGATAACCGTGGCAAGTGGGTCTGCTGAGTCGAGTAACTCGAGATCAGCTTCCACAACGCTGTGGGAAGACCGTGTTGGCTTCGATGCGATAAGCGTGTGATCGACCAGCTGAGCTGCCTTGTAGAAGTCCGCAACAACTGAGGCCATTGTAAGTGGTTTCTATACAGAAGGGTTTGGAAAGAAGGTATCTGCTGCTGCTGTGAATGTTTTTTTTTTTTCCCCTTTCTCCAATCCACCGGGCTTTCCCCCCATGATGAAGTTGGCGATGAGCTCCCGAATTGTGATGAAGAAATGGTGGCAAGTCACGTGCATACCCTCCAGAGTGTGGCTAGTGCTTACCAAATGCGCGCCTGTGATTGGCTTTGAGGGGCAAAGGTCGCCGGGGCGGTGCTGTCCTCTGATTCGGAATATTTACAACTATTAGTTAGGTATTTGGTGTTTGTTCAATGTCCAAGGACATGTTCGATCCACACAGTCTTGCCCCCCAAGTAGTTACCCGTGCTTTCACAGTCTGATCTGAAGAGATTTTGTGCGCCACGATTGACACCGCCCGTCTGTGGCTTGAAAGAGCACGTGACCTCGGGGTTTGCCTTAACCTGCTACACACCGCTTGGGGGTGCTCGGGGAATGGCGCCTTCAGGACTCCGGCCTTTGTAGCTTTCACACATCCCGGGCTCTGCCCAGCCACACTTGTACAGTGGTGTTCGGGTGTGTGGCGCTTTGCATCAAGTTTTGTGGGGTGAATCTATCGCTTTGGCACCATTTACTTTCTTGGTCCAACTGAGTTTAGTTCTATATGTTTTGACTGGAGTTCATATAATTAAAATATTGACTAGCTAAGAGCCTCTCTATATCGTTCCAATGCCTCTTCCCTAGCCTTTGAGCGATCAACGATGGGTTGTGGATAGCCGTCGATGTCCAAAGGACCATGCAACTTCTTTGCATCAACATCTTTCAACTCTGGAACCCACTTCTTGATGAAATCTCCATCGGGATCAAACTTTTCACTTTGTGTGTAGACATTGAATATTCTAAACCATGGTTGAGCATCAATACCAGTGGAAGAGCACCATCCCCAACCAGCGTTGTTAGATGCCAAATCGGCATCGACAAGATGATGGTGAAACCATTTCTCGCCCATTCTCCAATCCTGTGCAAGATCCTTAGCGAGAAAGCTTGCAACAACCATACGACATCTATTGTTCATGTATCCTGTTTCCAGAAGCTGTCTCATTGCAGCGTCAACAAAGGGGAATCCTGTTTGACCCATACACCACTTCTCAAACAATGATAGGTTCGAAGACCACTCTATTTCAACTGCAGAGAAGTTGAATGGAATAAACATCATTAAATATGGCCAGTGAACAATAACGTGTCTGTAAAAATCTCTGAAAGCAACCTCACGGACAAATTCTGCTTCCTTGCACCTCGAGATGATAACCCTTGGGGAAATGGTGCCAACGGTGAGATGTGCACTCAATCTTGAGCTTCCATCCTCTCTAGCTGGCACATCCTTCGTGTCTTTGTACTTCTTGGCCTTTGGTACCCAATTATTCAATACATCATCT
Organism: Petasospora amylophila; assembly: GCA_030557155.1. Lineage (NCBI taxonomy): Eukaryota > Fungi > Ascomycota > Saccharomycetes > Phaffomycetales > Wickerhamomycetaceae > Petasospora > Petasospora amylophila. The sequence goes on along the minus strand of JAKTVK010000014.1, from coordinate 3,850 downwards.
GCTGGAGTGTAGATCTGTTTCCTATCCAATTGAAACTCCATGGATAGCTTGTAATCGTCACTAGTAACATCTGGCAACTTCTTAGAAAACTTGTGCTCGATGGAAACGATATCAAACGGAACTTCTTTCCATTTCTTGAACCATGGTGTAAATCTTGAGTATTGAGTCCCCTTACCTGTGGTAAGTTTCCCCGGTTCAACAACGCATTGATCATGATACGCATGAGCATTCAAACCTTCAGTCTTGACTATTTCGATGTCCCTCATCATCTCATCGTACTCATACTGAATATTGAAGAAGACAGTACTGGAGCTGAATTTTTCTTTCAAGATTTTTTTGAACCAATCACCCCTAATCTTCCCTTTCAAGTGAACAACACACAATGGGATGTTATGATGAGACAACGACTTCTTCAAATGATCCAGAGATTGGATTATAAAGTCCACTTTAAATGGACCTTCCATATGAGCTCTCCAAGAATGCTCAGAAATAATATACAGACCAATTGGGTGTGCTTTGATCTTCTTAGACTCCTCGACGCAATGAAACAGTGCAGTGTTGTCATGAACACGAAGATCAGAACGGAACCAATGAATGAGATGCTTTTCAGTGGAGTCTATGGGCCGCTCTTTGTAAGCTTTATTGAACAAATCGATTGGTAAAGGGCGCTCACCAGTAGTAAATTTATTAGCTTCCTTGATGGTTATTGGATGTGGATAGCTGGTGTCTTGTATATTGGTGTAGCGAGAGAAGTCCGTCTTGATCTTTTTATTCATCATTTTTGGGACTGGCATGTCAGGAATCGAAGTTGGGATACTCAATTAAGAAGTAACAAAATTACATGATTGAAAAGCTGAGGTCTGCTGCTTTAATTAATACTTCCACTGGTGTTTGTTGCTTGCTACAATGCGGGGCAGGTGACAGGTTTTCGCGTAGGCTTGATGGAATGGCTAGGCTACTAAAGGGGAAGTCTGGGGTTTTCAAATATGAAATGATTGATTCTATACAAACAGAACTGAAAATTGTTGCCAACGGTTCATATAAGGAATATGAAATGGCTGTGGCCCTACTATTAAATACGTCGCGGCAGGAACTCGTGCGTCTTATGAGTTGTAGGATTCTATCTATGAGCGACATCGATTACAGAGGATCATGGTCTACGATCATGAGCTGTCCACCAATAAAAGAGAATACAGTGTTTAACTGGTTATGTGCTGATTATTTTTATTTACAAAATTAAGCAGCCAATTACGGCAGAGGTGAGAATAGTAGCATCATAGACACAACTCAGCTGCAAATGGTAGCAGCAATCCACTAGTCGAAGCCAAAAAGATTCCATATTACGCGACCAAGAGGAGTATTGCGCTCATGCCACATCTCCCTTTGCATCATAGTCCGAAAGTTATCAGGCTTGTAATGAGTCCATCTTCCCTTGAAGAACCACTGAACATCAGCCCAGCGAAGAGCATTTTTGCGCATACGACTGATCTGGTGAGGATAGAGACCCCAGTGGACGCCCAGCTCTGGAGACGTATTCCACTCGTCATCTCCACCCCACGCCATGATTGAGAACTGCACGCGACCTTGGTTAACAGGCTTTAAAGCGTGGCTATCGATATTTATGAGGTCTTCACATAAAGCTTCAAAGACGGGATTGAGATTCACCTTCTGGCAATCAACCAGTATGTCAACATCAAGATTTTGCACATATAAATTACTTTTATATTGGTCATGTAATATTTGTCTCGAAAAATTGGACGGTGCATACTGTGGGATAGGAAATTGGGGGCACAGCAGTTCATCACGAACATCTCGGAGGTGCAACGTTATGGGGACAGCGACACGTGCTTTCCCTATTCTGAACCAGAGATCGGGGATTCCTTCATGCTTTGCGCCACAATGTGGAATCAAAATTGGGCGTGCAAAACTGGGTTCGTTGAGTGTGATGGTCCAGTGAACCTTGTCGAAGTGAGTGTGTAGATTGTCGCCAAATACCCAAATAAGCTTGGCGAGAAAGCCAGGAATACCATTCAGGATAACACAACTACGTAAAAACCCTTCTTTGTTGAAAGATCTGAAATCCAAATCACTGGCACCCAGTGTCATGTCTTTTGAGAAGTCATAATCATATCCATTCTCATCAGAATTCAACAGTGGATGCATGGCGTTGATGTTGGTTAACTCGATCCCCGGGTTGTGAAATTCTGAAAGCACTAGAAAGCCTGGTGTAGTTAGATATCCGGTGTAAGGGTTATGTCCTTGCAAAAGTATGCTGTGCACTTTAGGGATAAGGCCATCGTAATGAACGCTAAACTCAATGATTTTTGGCAAGATTAGATGGCATATCTCGGGACGGATGACTTTATTTAAATTCTTGAACACAATGGACAATCGCATAACCTTCGGCAGGCACAGTCCTGAGACTTTGACAAGACCTTCAATCCTCAGAGCACGCAGGTTCTCAAAGGCCATTCCCGTAGGAGCATGTAGGCCTTCAGAGTCAAGGACTGGAGGTACCAAATCAAGCTGGTGTATGACAAACTCTTCCTTGTCCGGTGAAAACTCACGTTGCGTAGGAGTGCGGATAGGATAGGTGCTAAAGCCATAATGCCATTTGCACGATGAGCCATCCAGAAGCTCTCTCAGCTTGGTTGTGATATTGAAGCCGTGGTTTGGAAAGGATCCGATACTTTGGAGGAAAACGAATGTGGTTGGACCAAGGAGTGTTGGTGCAGCCATCTCAAGCTCTGGAAATGGTGATGTGTGGTTTCTTCTTAGTATGCGACACGCCTCCACTAGACGGATTGGCTCGAGTGGTGCTTTTGTCATATTCATATATGTAGACCTTCTAATACCAGTAACTCCGCCAAAGAATTGTGGGCAATATGTATGATTTGTGACAAGAACGGCTAGTTGTTTGAGTTCTGGGAATGCAGTGAGTAGAGCCACCACGTCGTAACTCCCAACGGAGCTGATGATACGAAGCAAGAGCTCTAAGGGTACTTTGAGTGTTTTGGTAATAGCTGTGGAGTAGGGTGCAGAGGAGTCAGGGGGTGTTATACGGAGAGGATACACTGGAAGAGACGCAATTTGATCTTAAATATTTCACTCTTATGCTCGACATTTTCTGTCTAGTCCTCCGCTGCGGTGCCATCTTCTGTCTATCTTTAGCGTTTTGCGGGCCTGTAATCGGGTCATGTTGCACCATAGTTAACACAGTTCCAAAATCAGAGAATTCCATGACTGCAAGGCCCCCTAAGCAACTAACGAGGAACAAGGTGAGCAGTACATGCCGGAATCCGCTTATCTCCTTACATAATAGACGCATAAAGCGGTAGGCACACGCTCTTATCTCAAATGCTTATGTTATAATAAAGGGTCTTTCCAAGTAAGACTAGGTCATGATTTTATTGGGAAGAGCCAAGATATATGAAATACAGCGGTACAATCGGATATGTCAAGAGTATGACGGTAATATTTTTATACAATGCGGGTAGGGTGTGTGTGTGTGTGGAGTACTAGCCTGGTCGAACCCAATCCTATCGTGTTATAGCCAGCTGGAGGAGCCGTCTCAATAAGTTCAACACTAGTAGTTATATTCCATAAGATGAAACTTCAAATCTCACGGGAAATGAACAGGCCAAATGCCAACTATAAGCCGCAGACTGGCTGCTAGATGTTGGATCAAGTGTCCGGGTGTCCGCGAAAATCTGAGCGTTTGAGGTCCGGGTTTAAACAACGTCGAGCCGCGGAGATCTCCGGCTTACATCAGCAATTATTGGTAGCATTGATATAAAGGTATTCCCGGGGGGCTAAAACATTGGTATATATCTTAGCAGGTCTTTTTTGA
>JAKTVK010000013.1:1508-48220 GCA_030557155.1 Petasospora amylophila | reverse complement strand
ATTTTACCCCTTTTGAACGATTCAACAATGTGTTTAGCCCTTGAGCGACATTCTTTGATCCTGATTAGTAGATCGTCATCGGTTATAGCACTGAGTTTTGTCTTTATGAGTTTCTCAAAGATCTCATCCTCCTTTTCCTCTATGGTGTTGGTTTGCACATCCATCTTCTTGATCTCATCGGTAATATGGTCTTCGATCTCTTTATCAGGTATAGAATCTTTCTTCAGTTGATCCAAACTTTCAACGAGATCTTCTGAGCCATCAACATCAATGATCTGTTTAGGTTCAGCATCATCGTAAGCTTGGTCTGTCTCTTCTTTCTCTGAAAACTCTTCATCTGCATAGACTTCATTATACGGTAGATAAGCTCTCGCAACATCATAGAAAACGGCACAATCCAGTAGATGATCAACAGTGGTACTTTTAACTTTACCCACGATCCAGTCACCTATTGTTCTCTCTTCCAACTCAATGGAATGTGATATCAATAGCTCTCTCGAGTTCTTTGGAGATTTCACAATGGCTGCACACTGGTCATCTTGTTCCAACTTCTTCCTCATGGTCTCGAGACTAGTGAGCATGGCATTTGCAATCATCTTAGGATCAGCGTCATCGTTCAACAGAGTGTTTCTCTCCGTGGTAATCTCGAATATCACCTGGAGAGCATACATTCCACCTGTTCAATAGTCAGCAAAAAATCAGTCTAAAATGAATGGTTACAAAACTCACAGAGATATGCAATGATAGGGTCGGAGGCAGCCAGAGTCTTGAACTTTTGGAAAGGCGCATTGGCTGGCTGGAAATACTCCGGAAGCTCCTTCATCTTGCGGAGAGCCTTGAATGACTTATCCATTGGCTAATTTGACAGTACCGTTTGTTTCTCATAGTAATAAAATAGAGCTGCTCTTTTGTGTGAGTAGTTTCAGCCGAGAAACCGGAGACGGTGCTGGTTACGGAGCCCGGTGTGCTTACATAAGCACACCCCGCAGATCTCGGGATCTCTACTATATAACCGCTTTTTTTTGGGGACAAATGTGTTTGCCGAAGACGTTATCGGTCGAATCTCCGTGACAAGGGCTTACGAAGGTCCTGAGCTGAACACTGAGTACGTTTTGGGTTTATTTGCTGCTATTTCCGATACAAATATTACCAATGCAAGTCATTGTAATCAATACTCTTTTTCAATCATTTTGACTGCCATTTTCCCCTTGCTTAATACTTGGTTACCCATTGAGGCCAATATCTGGATCAAATTGAGCGAGGACTTGGAAATTACCCAATATGAATCATTTGACGATTGTTTTGAGTATTTGACTAATGATACAAGATTTGGTACAGCTATGCAAGGTGGTTGTGACACATTGTGGTGTCGATCGTTAACATCAGAACATCATATCTTATAGAACGAGTGTCCATTGTCCTCATATCGGGTGATGATATGTGTGCTGATGATGAGTCGACAGAGTATTACAACTTCATATACAGTTGGGAAACCGTCTTTGGATCAGTTTATAAGTAATATGGCCCAATCTGTGAACCAAACTACAAGTAGACATAGGTTTATATCATGAGGCATTAAAAGGAGCGTATTAAAAGACAAATAAAATGGAAAGGATTAGGGGGCAACCAATCAGAAATGAAGAACCAAAACCACTTGAGAAGAAACATAAAATCATTATAAAAGCGTTGTCGTGAAGATAATGTATTTGTATCAAAGTCTCACAAAAGAGCTTAGGCCAATGACACCTGTCTGTTTTGATTTTGTGGTGGAGGTGAGACTTTGTTTGCAAGGGAGAACAAATGGCAGTGTAAGTGCTAAAGAGACGTAAGAGAGCATCAGAAGCGGTTGGAAGTTACTCGAAACTCCAGTTGGACGAACGTAACGGAAGTTGGCAAATGCAATCTTGGAGGCGAACATGTTGTGTTGTTTATAGAGCTTTTTTAATGAATGATTGAATGATTGAAAAGTGGATAATTGCCCCTTTTATACCTGGCAGGAGATGTTTTTGTTTATCGTACTATGATTTGCCAGCCCACAGTTAGCTGCAGGATCGAACCACTTGTGCCGCCGGGCGCGGGTTATGGGCCACACACGCTCGTTTAGCTCGCCTCGCACTCGCACGTGATCTTGCGGCTTTCGCGTTGTGCGACACGTAAACAAACCATTGAAGACACCCGATTTGTTTTGAATTTGGCGGGTTACAGTGTGGAAAAGTGACAGGGTTCAAAGTTGGGGGGTGTTCTTGACGCGTTTGGGTGTGTTGGTTCGGGCAGAAGACGTGTCAGGTTCGTGTTTCATGCCTTGGCCTGGGCCGTGTTCTATGCAGTACTTTGATCTTCTGATCCATGTTTTTATTGCTATTCTCAGCGATTGAAAATACGTCCATATTTAGTCTTTATCACTGGTGTATAACCATATCCAACTGTGTACTTTCAATGCCTTATATTAACCATAAGTTGTTTAAAGAGAAGTGTCTATATATGTTAAGATCATGTATGGTTCACCTTAATTCGATGTCTATGTATCAGATCAACTGGAATTATTGATACGAGATCATGATATAAACGTCTTCCTCTGTGAATATGGTGCTCGTATAGCCAACAACAGCAACAACAACAACAACAACAACAACAACAACAACAACAACGCCTCATCAATAAAATCAGATCGGTAAACAAAGCGAGAAAAAGTAAACAAACAATTATGCGCCCGCGCGCACACCCGTGTAGAGAGAGGATATAGTAAACACCACCCAGCCAATCACAGCCGGTTCACAACGCGAATAAACACGAAACAGACACGTTTGCTCCTTCTCCTCCGTTGGGGGGAGGTCGATTGATTATGTAATCGCTCGTATAGGGCTATCACCAGCTCTAGTATATTTTTTAGCCACAGGACAGATACCGAAGGCACATCACCTTTTTTTTAGCCAATCGGTTGGTAAAAGTCCTTGGCTGAAGGAGGAAAAGGGTCATCTTTTATTACAATGCAGCCAATCACACAGGTGTCCTATGATGTCGAAGCTATCCCCTTTGCTAATTTTGTGCCGTTTGTTGGGTTGTCTGTTGATCTAGCCTTGATGTCTTAAAAAAAGTGTGCCTGTGAATCTCTGGGGGATTTGCACAGGGTCAGCAAGAGAGACATTGATGCTCTTTAAAGAAATGGTAAAGGATCTCAAGAGACAAAAAAAAAACATCAAGCAGTTCATAAAGTAGTAACCTATGAAGAGGAAAAATTAAGAAACCTCAGTACTTCATGATTTAGTGTCAACTCGGCCCTTCTTAGCAGCTTATATATAGAAGGATCCGGTTTACCCCCTGCGCATAGCCCCCATTAACATATTGAGACACACTGATCTGCATCTTTGTTGATCTTGTCTTATAAAAATTATCGGCTTCTGATCGGGCTTTGTCACAATCTCTTTATCAGCCTGTCATGATAAGAAGCTGATAAATCAAACACGTTCGCGCTTGACACAATTATTATTCAAACACACATTCATTTACCCGATCTTATATATATATATATAGCTAATGCACATTTTTTCATATATGGAAATGGATATATAGTATCACTTGTGTTCGCATATTATATGTGTGAATCCCTATTATATATTGTGCTTATAACAATATATTGGTTCGCGATATATATAACGTCAGGCGCCCTTTCGACCATTGTTATATCACGTCAATCTCGATATGCAGCAGAATTTCCATATATATTATTTAATGTCATGGTCGAGTGATATATATATATATAATTTGTAATCCAATATATAGAATGTTCAATATCAAATATTGTACAATATGTATACACATATACATAATGGTTACATATTATATAGGTTCAATATATAGGTTACACCGTAAAGGCTGCCAAAAAGACAGGGATTAGCATTACGCGAGACACAGCTAAAGGCATATATTAAAAATATCAGTTTGTGTGGCGGGAGAGGGGGGAGGGGGGAGAGAGAAAATGAAATATAGGCAGTTGAGATATATCCATAATAACAAACATACCAACATATCATACAACAAAAAGCTTTTTGTCTTATGAACCTCCTTTTCCCACAGACGGACCAAATAAATATATTAAGCCCCTCGAGCGACGCGGTTGTGGAATAGGCTTCTTTTTTTTTTTCGCGCGCTCGAACAGCAAACGCGTCCGGTGGACAAATTAAAACTACGTGTTAACTCAACCCACAAACTTCAACCAAAAACCACAAGACCAACCAGACCGATATAAACCATGGCCCGCTCGGACGCCCGTCTTCTCAGGTTCGCGGCCGTTGCCGTCGGCCTGATCCTCACGATTTTCGTGCTTTCCAAGGGCTCCTCCACAACCTACGTGGCCTCCACTTCTTCTTCTTCCTCGACCGCTTCTTCAGCTGTTACACCAAAAGTGGTTAAGCAAGCATCTGGCTCGAACGGCCTCCCATCAGACAACATCAATGACGTTAACCAGGGTCTTAAGAAGCAGGCCCAGAAGGGTACTGTCAAGGCTACATTTGTCTCGCTTGCTAGAAACAGAGATCTTTGGTCCCTCATCGGTTCCATTAGACACGTTGAAGACCGTTTCAACCATAAGTACGGTTACGATTGGGTCTTCCTTAACGATGAGCCATTCTCTGAGGAGTTCAAGAGAACCACTACGGCTTTGGTGTCTGGTACCACCAAGTACGGTCTCATTCCAAAAGAACAATGGTCGTTCCCAGAATGGATCGATTTGGATAGAGCCGCTAAGACTAGAGAGGATATGAAGAAAGCCAACGTTATTTACGGTGACTCTGTTTCTTATAGACACATGTGTCGTTACGAATCCGGTTTCTTCTACAGACATGAGCTCCTTGCCGATTACGAATATTACTGGAGAGTTGAACCAGATGTTAAAGTTTACTGTGATATCGATTACGATTTGTTCCAATTCATGAAGGATAACAACAAGAAGTACGGTTTCACCATCTCTTTGCACGAGTACAAGGCCACTATTGAGACCCTTTGGGACACCACTAAGGAGTTCATGAAGGAGAACCCACAATACGTTCATAAGAACAACATGATGGACTTCATCTCCGATGACGGTGGTGCCTCTTACAACATGTGTCACTTCTGGTCTAACTTCGAGGTTGGTTCTTTGGACTTCTGGAGAGGCGAGGCTTACTCCAAGTACTTTGACTTCTTGGACAAGGCTGGTGGTTTCTTCTACGAGCGTTGGGGTGATGCTCCTGTTCACTCCATTGCTGCTGCTTTGTTCTTGGATAGATCCGAGCTCCACTACTTCCACGATGTCGGTTACTACCACGTTCCATTCCACAACTGTCCTATCGATGACGAGTTCAGATTGGAGCACAGATGTATGTGTAACCCTAAGGAGGACTTCACTTTCAAGGGTTACTCCTGTGGTAACCAGTACTTCAAGGTTAACCAGCTTGTCAAGCCATCTAACTGGGAGGACTACGCTTAATGCGTTCGCTCTCTTTCTGTAAAACTATTCAGTTCAATCACACACCCTATATCTATGTTTTTTTCAAGACCATTCTTTGTACGATGAGCGCCCGCCTACACACACACTTTGATACTGTAATACATCACACACCAATGGACGCGTTTTATCAGTTAAAAACCATTGGTATGTCATCATCTGTGGATACGTTTCTCAGTATCTCACTTCCCCCTTATTAAAACGACGCGGGTGTCGAGATAGCAGGGGATCCTCGTCTGCGCAAGGTACGAAGGTGTGATAACGCAGTGTCCTATGTGGGGGACTTCCCCAAATATTGAGCTTATTGTGTGTGTAAAAGGATGGGTGTTGAACAACCAATTGACACTGAGATCCCGTTTTCCAGGCCTTTCGCAAACACCCGGGCCAATCAATGCTCGATTCATGAACGTTATAGAGCCTAGAACTGCGGTAACTGTACAACACCCGTAAAAATATTAAGTCCGCGTTGTCTGAAATTTGCAGTTTCATCAACGTTCACCTTTGTTCGCTTTTTAGCGGTTTTTGAAGAGACAATGCTCTCTACAAAGCTTCAACGGCCGGCCCTTCTATTTGTGCTCTCATTGCTTGTGCTTCTCCAATGGTTGCGTAACGCCAGTTACACCAAGGACCCACATTACACCGAGTACGCGGTACCCATCACACCCTCGGACGTCGAACAGGGAATCAAATCCAAGCCAATTGACGATGGCCACCGCGTGAGAGCCACTTTCGTGACCCTTTGCAGGGATAAAGATCTTTACGACGTCGTGGAGGCCGTTAAGAGCGTCCAGGAACGCTTCAACAACAGGTATCATTACGACTGGGTGTTTATATCCGAAGGTGCTTTACCTAAAGAGTTCAGAGACGTGACCTCCAATATCATCACAGGGAAAGTCGAGTATAGCTATGTGCCAAGGGAACATTGGTCTTTCCCCAAATTCATCGATCCAGACAAGTCACATGAGGACAGATCTAAACTGCAAGAACAAGGCATCCCCAACGCGCTGAGTCTTGATTACAGACACCAACAGAGATACCTTTCCGGATTCATGGCAAATCACACTCTACTCGACGGTTATGACTACTTCTGGAACATCGATGCCGGCACAAGGCTCGCTTGTGATATCAACTACGATGTATTCAAGTTCATGCAACAGAACAAGAAGAAATATGGGTTTGGTATCGCTTTGAGAGGTGACGATAACTTGGATCGATCGTTGTTTACCACCACTGCTAGGTACTTTGAAGAACATCCGGAAGCTTATCCTGCTGATAACATGAAGAAATTCGTTGACCTGGACTCTTCATTAGACGTAAAATCCACTGGTCATTGTGAATTCTTCACCGGGTTGGAAATCGGGGATTTGAACTTCTTCCGTTCACAGAGATTCTTTGACCTCTTCAATTACTTGGATCGCAGTGGTGGTTTCTATCATGAGGTGTGGGGTGCTGGTCCTGTTCGCAGCGTGATGGCTTCTATGTTACTGACACGGAAGGAGATACACTGGTTCTCAGATATCGGTTTCGAAACTCCCCAATTCTCCGTTTGTCCCATGCAGAGTGATATCAGAATCGCTAACAAGTGTACTTGTAACCCAAAGAAGAGTGCTACTTGGAATCCAAGAAAGTTTTGTATGCACAAGTACTTCCTCGTTAACCAGATGGAGAGACCAGCTGGCTGGAGAGATGCCATGAACAGAGATATCTGATGTATTTATATGGTCATGTACATGGATCGGATCAAACATCAACTGTAGTCGGATCTATAACTTCAGATAACCGGGCATAATTGCAGTCAACACAATGGAAGATCCCATTCTTGATGTACTTCTTATCTTTTGGAACAAGAGTCTGCACCAAAGACATGAACGACGCACTAATCTCATTGTATGAAGAGAGATAAAATCGACATAGTCTCAGACATACAGTAGAGTGGCCCACAAAGGTGATGCTATAAATGTGTACAAAAAAGCGACAACTAGCTGTAATTCTATTGTAATAGTAGGCAATGTATTTGGTTGAGGTTTTTACATGCTCTCGAACCAGCATTTTAGGACCATATACCACTTAATTAGAGTAAATGGGGGTTAAATTGATATATTGATTACGTAATGCTTATGTAAGCAAATCTATACGGCACGTTTATTGTTGCGAAAATTTTGAACAATTCTGCTTCTATGGCCAAGTTGGTAAGGCGCTACACTAGTAATGTAGCGATCCTGAGTTCGAATCTCAGTGGAAGCATTTAATTTTTTTGCTTCTGGTCCCGTTTTTTTTTGGTTTTTCTGGTTGCGTATAAGTGAGTTTTATACTTGGTAATGTGCTTTTCATCTACATATTCGTCTTATTCTGAAATATCCGATTTAGGATCATAAAGATGCACAGTTACTCCTCAAGAGAGCTTTTTTAGTGAGTAAGCATCAACAGGTTCGTGGGTAACATAAACAATATTAAATGTGTGTGTGTGTGTGTGTGAACATCAATCCGAAGTAACCAAGAGAGGGGTATTAGGGCCTGCTAGTGCCACACTATCGTCAGCAATCTTTGAAGGTTTGATATCTCTCAAGAGCTGATGTGGAATGTAACCAGAAGATTGACCTGTACCTCTCATTCTTTGGCCCATTATCCATAGATTGTACTTCTTCATCAATTTTTTCCTCTGCCAAGACAGTGGGATATATGGGAAATATCCATTAGACTCTTCAAATCTCAACATTGTGATAACAAGGATAATTACAGCCCAATAAGCGTTATAACTGATGACAGAACCCCATGTGGCACTGTTCGTCCAACCAAAGATGGCAGTGAAGATCATCCAAAATCCATCAATCTCACCATTACAACAGTTGACGTGCCAGACTGAGTTCGTTATATCGTAAGATCCTGGACCTGACCCCACTTCTGACATGTCCTGACCATGACACAAGTTGATATATCTCTGTAACTCAAATTGCCAAACGCCTTTTGAGAACAAACCTGCAGCAATCAAATAAAGCAAACATGTGGTAGAGATGAGGAAGATCTTAAGGGACATGGAGTTCGATGATTTGTAGAGATAATATCCGGCAACCCCAGAGACCATCAGAGCAAACAATGCAGATAATGGCAATGCAGAGAGTGGTTGTGTCAAACCAACACCACCAATGAACACAAATGCTTCGAGAGACTCTCTGAGACACGTTATAAATGGAAGGAAGAACAATGCATATTTCTCCATGTATAACTTGAATCTTGATCTATCACTGTTCTCCTCGAGTCGTCTCACAGAGGAACGTAAGAGCATGTTAGCCAATTTGATTCTGAACTTCTCTTTTAACTTTGACAATCTCAAGAAGAAGAGACCCATCACGGAAATGACAACAGATGCAAGTAAGCTCAGAGACCCTTCATAGTAGTGTTCACTGAGAGACCACAGATCGGAACCAATCGTGTAAAAGATGGCGATGAATATAGCACCGATCATGAAGGCTATCAAAAGACCAAAGATACTTCCTGCCCAAATCTGCAACCTGAACTGTCTGTACATCTTATCACCGGTTTCATTGAGCTCGTCCCCCACCAGATCAGGAGACTCTGCTAGAACGTCTGCTTCGGCAACGTTAACATTGCTTCCTTCCTCTGTGAGTATCGATGACGTTTCGTTGGAATCACGGCCATGATGAAGCACTAGACTCTGCTTGAGAAATGCGAGAAGAATCGAGACAATGATGATGATCTCCAGCGACTCACGCAGGATGATGAAGAAGATCTCGAACGAAAACAACTGCTCGAAATCCATTGCTTGATACACAGCCTTTCACGGTGTTTCTTCATAAGAAAAGGTCAAAGGAACAAAGAAACACCCATAAATATGCGGCATGAGATGTTCGCGATAATGCACATCCGACGTACATCACATCCGTACATCACGCATATCTTCCATTTACTATGTTATATCTACTTATTGACTGGATGAATATATTCATATCGTACATCATAAAACAAAGGGAGTTCATGCCCCCACTATATCCGGTCTGAATCCTGGGAAGTGGCTCACATAACCAACTCCTTCACCTTGAGCATATACAAACTCGCCTGCAACAGTATCAACTGTTTTCTTGAGATGATTAGCAGTGGAAAGGAAGTCTCTTGCAGCTTCAACGCTCAAATCGCCAGAAGACACCATTTCATGTACGTGCTCGCCAATTGCTTCGAATCCAAACAAGGAGACTTCATCATCGAATATCATCTCCTGTTTATTCTCTTGAGCGTTGCCATGAGCAAACTTGTACTTCTGATCAAACTCAACAACTTCACCATTGACGGCCTTAGCAAATGCATCTTCACTGAAGTCTGGGAATGGTTCATACAACTCTGCAGCGAAAACATGTTCAGTGGTACCATCACCGTGATTACCTTGAGGTGTTATTGTGAATTCCGATGTACCATTTTGTCTCGATTCCAAAACGAAAACCTCACGTCCACCCAGCACAATTCTTGAAACATATACATTTGTGACATTAGCCTGATAAGTGATGTTCGGTGGGTTAATGGGCTCGGTGAGAATGGCAACTGCAAGAGGATAAACGTGTGCAGCCATAACGGAACCGACTTGTTCATCCTCCAAAGTGATTGTAGATCTATGAGAAGAAGATATGGTACTGGCAAGGAATTGTGAATCTCCATACATGTAGTACTGTTGACCGTTGGAGAAGCCAACATCTGATTGACAATGGATTTTCAAAGGCACTTCAGTACCGTTTTTCAACACATAAGTCAAATTACTGGTAATCTCGGAGCTATGTTTAGACTTGACAACTTCAAAGAACTTGTCTGGATCCGTAGTGACGTAAAAAGAATCAAGCTTGGAGCTGTTGGTGTATGTCTCAATTTCACCGTAACTAGTTTCAATCTCTTCAGATTCCCAAGATAACAAATTGGCAGCAGCAATCCAGTTGGAACCAACAACACCCTTTGCAGTACCATTTGTAACTTCCACGTCTAAAGCCAATCCATTTTCCCATAACTCTGGCAAGAAGGCTGTCAAATCGATCTCCATAGGTCTGATGTCGAAAGCGTTGACACCAACAATAGGTCTCCATAAAGCAGGAGAGATTCCACCGGTGAAGATGACCGGTTCTGGTGCATTGACGGAGACAAGCACGTTGTTAACATATGTGTTCACCAGACGAACCGGTCCATGTCCTGCAAAGTTATGTCCATGGTCTTTGAAATGGTCTTTCTTACCTTCGATGACGTTGGAGTACCAAAACTCTTCCTGTGCGTTACCAGAGATGTACAAGGCCAACTTGAGGGCAGTAGTATTCCTTGAGATCTTAGGAATGGAGAACTCAAGCTTGTCGGAAGGGTAGTATAGAAGTGGTGTTCTATTTGGCTGTGGTTTGAAGAGCTGTGTGACTTTCTCCGCAGGCTTAGATGTGGTGGCAAAATGATGGAATAAATTCTTTGGCTTCTCATCGACAAGGTAATATTTGGCGGACAATGTGGTGTTGAAAGCACCATTGATGCGTCCCCTGACGAGGTTGTCCAATTGGAAAGTGAGCTTGCACTCAGGGTTTTTGAAAAGGGTGAGATATTTGGAGACATCTTTGTCAACGTGGGAAAAGACAACCTTGTTCCCCGGCTCTGCAGTGGAAGTTCTCCACACTGGGATATCGTTGATGAAGACATGCGCAAGTCTATCATACTGGACACCGTCAACTGTGGTGTTCAACTCCAACACAACTCTGTTGAAATCCTGTGTTGGTGGGGAAAACGTCGTTATTGCCGGTTGGCCCCATGAGTCTCCAAAAGTGTGGTTAACGAGTAATTGAGAAGCGACCAAATTCTCATGGACAACGGGTAACCGGAACTCAAATGCCTCATTTTGCTGTGGCCAAGGAGCATGGATAACGTTATCTTTTGACACACTTAACGTTGGGAAAATGGAGATGTCTTGATGAATCAGCAACAGAACCAGTAGCACCAATGTCTGGGAAAGAACACCGGCGTAAACGGCAAACTTACGCCACGTTGTTAAGCGTCTATCTGTATGCAGCTTCTCACCCGATTCTTCGTCTTCGAGCTTCATAGTTTGTTGTTGTCGCTGTTGTTTGATTACTTTGTGGTTTGTTTAGTGGGTGTTGACACCTTTTTTGGCACGTGCTTTTCTTGCAGGTGAAGATATCGCGGGGAAACTTAACCAATAATATTTTACTTTCAATATATTGAAAAAGCCATGTCTATATGTATAAAATTATCGATATATACACGTTACATATACATATTGATATGAACATATTACATATGGATAATGGGGTTTTTTTTTTATATATACATACGTATATATCAGGTCGTCTTGGAGATGGTTTTCTTCTTCAGTTCAAATTCATTTCTCCAAGTTGGACCTTTAAACATTAACAATGCAACGATTGCAATTCCAAAGATATCAATCAGTGCTAAGCCTGTGAAACACCAACCAAAGCCCATTTTGGTAACCAATGGATGGATTATGACAGAAGACACAGCAGCACAGGCATTACGGAAGAAGTTACCAATGGCAACGTTAGTGGCTGGTTGCCCCGTAGAACACTCAGTTAAGTAAGTTGTCGTAGTTACAAAGACAAAAGTCATACCAAACCCACCAAGGAATGCAAATACAAAGACACTGGCAACGTGGACGTGTTTATCAACACACCAACCATACCCCAATAATCCACCCATGCTAATCATCAAACCGACAATTTGTATAGAGAAACGATGTTCTGGAACATACTTACCTGGATGTTTGGCAATCATACGTCTGCGGAGATGATCAGAGATTCTACCACCTGTTAAAGAGCCTGTAACGAGTGATAATCCTGGACAAACATAGGAGAAAGACACTGCCAAATTACCGAATTGGTATTGGTCTTTCAATTTCTCTGCAAATGTAACAGACATGGCATAAAATCCAGCAAATAAGAGACCAGAATTGAAAGAGCATAAAGCCACTGGTTTATACTTTAAAAGTCCCCAATAACTTTTGAGACTCGGCTTTGGTGGTTTAGGATATTTGGCAATCTCCGTTTCATCCAACAAGCATTTTTGAATAAGTCTTGGTTTAATGAAAACCCCATGTAGATTCAACTTTTCACCATTTCCAACAAGACATCTCAATGTTTCTGGTAAACAGAATACAATGGTCAAATACACAACACCTCCCAAGATTGCAAGGAACCCAAAGATCCATCTCCAGTCACCTTTCCAAGCGATAATGGAGAAAATAGGTCCCAAAATAGGTCCTAATTGTGGTCCCAACATGAAATAAGAGATAGCTTTAGCTCTATCTTTTGGTGGGATAACATCAGCAACGGTACCGGCACCAACACTCATAACACTTGAAGCACCAAAAGCTTGAACAATTCTCAACGCGAACAAAGCACCAATGTTGGCAGGAACTGCAGCCATTAATATGTTAGCCAAGATGTAGAAAACTAATGAAACAATGTATAGAGTCTTTCTACCACCGAAATCGGCCCAAGAAGCCCATAATAACGGAGCAATGGCAAATATAACCATGAATACAGATACAGTGGCATTGATAGTTGTAGTGGAACAGTTGAAAACGTCTTTCAACTGTTGTAAAATTGGGATATAGATGTTCCCACTAACAGGTCCAAGGAATCCAGCCACAGTGACAATGGCAAGAATAGCAGATCTTCGACGTGTGGAGAAAGAGGTGTACGATGGTGGTACCACTGTCTTCTCAACGTCTAACGACTTATTTTCAGCAACGTTGCCTGTGGATGAACCCTCATTAGTGGATGATTTAGAGGCAAGCGAAGCCATTGTGATATGCAGGGTGCTGTGGTGCTATATGTAAGGGGGGAGGTGGAGAAAACAAAGGGATATGAATTTAGTAGGAACAAGGCTGTTTTTATACTAATTGCAAATGAGAATTATCATAAAGAATTGCACATCAAAGATCATAGACGCTTTTTGGGGTTTTTTTTTTCAATGCCGTGTGTTGAGGATGGTCATGATCAGCCCTTATCGGTGGAGTCTTAAATTTGCTCATCTTGGCTACGCGTGGTCACTTTTATAGTGAATTAAAGATAACCACGTAAAACTTTGGTATATATGTATTGTTGGTAGTTAGAGAGTGAACATTCTAAGACTTTGTTGTCTATTGTTCACAGCTTTCAGCTTCTTTTTAACTAAGAAATATGAGTATATATAAAGAAAAGAGATCAGCCTGCATGCTTCACTCTAAATATGCTCTCTGCTTATAAGAAAGAGCTTTTTTTTTTCTTCATTAATGAGCATACGATCTACGCAAAAGCACCTTAAAGGCTGTAGGTCATCGAATTATCACTCTGCAGTTTCCTATTTAAAAGAGGGTAGGTGTATCAGTTTGTGTTTTTGTCATAGAAGCTCTTAACTCCACAGAAACGTCAAGTCCCTCCACAATGCTCTCCATTATCAAAGTTTTGGAACTCGGTGTAGTTGCTGTGGTGCTAAAAGTCGTTTTAGGGATCCTTTTACCACCTTTCAACTTCCCAAGAAACATCCCCACAGTGCCTTTCTACGTGTCTTTCCTAGGAACTTACACCAAGATGGACCAACGAGACATATACAACAAGTACCTCAGAGAGAAACTAGAGAAATATGGAGCAGTCAAGATCTATTTCGCCAACAGATGGAACATCCTCGTTGTGAAGCCAGAGTACTTGAACCAGATGTTCAAGGAGGAGGACGTGTTTGCCAAATCAGGAAACCACAAAAAGATTCCCCATGCAGTGCTCTCCCATTACACCGGCGATAACGTCATCTCTTCCCACGGCTCAACTTGGAAAATGTACCGTTCCATCATTCAAAAATCGGTTCAATTCCCAGTTAAATCACATGTCTTCTCCAATACTCGAAAGTTTGTTCAAATCATCGACGATGCCATTGGTGAGGAGCCCAAAGGGGAAGCCCCACTCCCTGTTGGAGATTATCTTCAAAGGCTTTCACTTGCTAACATTAGTCAATCCATGCTTGGGATTGATTTTGGAACGCTTGATTCACCCGACAGTGAGCTTCATAGACGTCTCAAACTTGTCAAATCCCAAATCTTCAAACCATTATACATGAACTTCCCAATATTGGATCAATTCCCAATTCAATCGAGAATTCAAGCTCGTCAAGAAGTGCATGAGTTCCGCAGTTTCTACGCTACCAAAGTCATTGAAGCACAGAAGGAAGATTCCACTACCAAGGACTCCGCAGCATATCAGCTGTACCAGGCCCTTGAAACGGGAAGAATCACAGAGAAACAGTTTCTTGATAACCTCGTCATCATCCTCGTTGCAGGTCATGAGAATCCACAACTTTTCTTCACCTCTTTACTTTACATCTTGGCCAAATATCCACAGGTGCAATCCAAACTACGTGAAGAGCTCTCCCATACGTCTGAAGAGTCCCTTGACACTGCGCCGTTCCTTGCCTCGGTGATCTTTGAAACGTTGAGATATTTCCCTCCCTTGGGTCAAATCATCAACAGATGTGCTACCAAAGACGCCGTGCTTGGCGGGGTGATACATGTCCCCAAAGGTGCTTATCTTGGTTATAACAACTTTGCCACTACACATTGCTCTTCTGCTTGGGTTGATGCTGATAAGTTTACCCCGGAGAGGTGGGGTGCCGATATCGATGAAGTGATGAAGAACTACAAGCGTGCCAAGTCCAATGCGACGCTTCCATCGTTTCATGGTGGGAGAAGGGCTTGCCTTGGTGAACGCTTTGCTTTGTTTGAGTCTAAAGTGTTTGTGAAGTATGTGTTGGACAAATTTGAGATTAGGATGGATGATACATGGGAGGATAAACTGACCCCTGCCGGTCCTATTTGTCCCATGATGTTGAGAGTTGTGTTCAAAAGACTATAGTGTTTATATATTTATACCTAAAATTTGATCAGTCTTGCTCCCACACAGATATGGCGTGAGTATATGTAAGAGAACGAACCCAAACAGAACAAAGCAGCAGAATAGACAATGAAACCATTGTATCTTGCAATGTTACCAGGCCCGATTATGCCTCCACCGGCAGAAACAGCAGCTAACATAGTGCCAGATACAACAAGATACATCGTTGCATAACGACGGCCAAACTCCTCTGTTCTAGAGATCTGACCTACACATACCGGAGTCAGTGATTGGACAGAGCCACAAGAGAACCCAAAGAGCACAGCAAATGTGAAAAGAGCAGAAATGTGGTTCCCCAAAGGGAGCCAAAGACATAACATCAACAGTGCTGAAGTGAAAGCTGTGACAATGCAAACATTGAATCGTCCGAGATACCGATCAGCAATATAACCTGGTATGTAACGACCAAAGATTCCAGAAGCATTGACCACAGTGACTAAGAAGTAAGACACATCCTCTGGAAATCCTCTCTTGACAGCATAAGATGGGAAGTAAATCGATGCGGCAACGTATCCTGATTCAGCAAATGCACAACCGAGAGCACAAAAGACAAATCGAGGTTCACGGAACGAACTAATGTCAAAAGTATCCATAAAATAGATCTTCAAGACTTTCTGCCATGAATCAACTTCAACCTGTTCATTTTGTCTGAATCCTTCTCTAGCAAACACCATGGCAACGCAACAGCAAAAGAGTGTGAATGAAGCCAGCACTCTCATAGTCCAAGCGTATCCAACTGATGAGTATAATTCTCTCAACATCACGGAGATGATGATACCACCAATAGACCCACCTGCGGTTGCAATACTCGTAGCAGTAGCACGTCTCTCGTTGAAATAATGAGACACAACACCAACTAATGGGGAGCACATCATACCATTTCCAAAAGCTGCAACAGCGGAGAATCCCAAGATGAATTCAGTGACGGTCTTAGCATTTGCTGTGGCTAACAATCCACCAACAAAGCAGATGGTACCGAGCAACATAGGTCTAAACGACCCCATTCGATCAAAAAAAGCACCACTGAAGATCTGCAAGCTGAATAGAACAAACGTGTAGATGGAGAAAACCCAGGAGAGTGTGGAAGCCGGTAAATCGGACAACTGATGGGACGAGACGTATGCTTGGATGGAACCAACGGCATTGATTAAACCAAATGCTGGAATCAAGCCCATGAATGAGCCAAAGACAACGAGATATGCCTTGAGCCCACCTTCTGGATACTCTAAGTCATCGTCTTCCTGTGTGTTCTCTGTGTCTGTGATGTTGAGGGTTTCATTTCCTCCAGTTGAAAGTGCTACAACATTGCGTTGTGATGAAGTATCAAGTGATCCTAATTGGTGAGAAGCAAGCGCTAATGATCGGGCAGAAGATGAGTTATTATTGGAGGCCTTCTGTATGTCATCAACTGGCGCCAAGGGGAAAGACATGTTTGCTATATCTCCCTTATATAGGTTGATGGAATGGAAGGTGTCAAGGTATTAAATATTAGTTAAACCATCGCGCACTATTACCGGCTTGTTCAGAATAACAGAATCTATTAATGATGTTAAGGATGAAGAAGCACAGACAAAAAAGAAAACAATATATGTTATTTGAATAACCCCATGATTTAGGCATCAATGAGGTTCTCTTCAGCTCTGTTGAGCTCACCTTCATCCTGCTTAGCCTCCTCGTTTCTTCTATCGTAGAACTCGTTAAGAATCTTTGGAGAGATTCTGTTGAGCATCTCCTTTGGATAGATTCTGAGCAAAGACCAAGCCTGATCGAGAGATTCAAACACAGTTCTGTTCTCGTATGCACCTTGAGAGATGAAAGTCTTCTCAAACTTCTCCAAGAATTCCAAAGAGAGCTTATCTTCGGTGGACAAGGCCTCCTCACCGACAACGGCCTTCATGGCAGCAGCATCTCTACCAATGGCATATTTGGCGTACAATTGGTTAGAAACATCACCATGATCCTTTCTGGTCATACCTTCACCAATGGCAGACTTCATAAGACGGGACAAAGATGGCAAAACGTTGATAGGTGGGTAGATACCTCTATTGTGCAACTGTCTGTCAACGGAGATCTGACCTTCTGTGATATAACCTGTCAAATCTGGAATCGGGTGTGTAATATCGTCGTTTGGCATGGTCAAGATAGGAATCTGGGTAATGGAACCGTTTCTACCTTCGACACGACCGGCTCTCTCATAAATGGTGGACAAATCTGTGTACATGTAACCTGGGTAACCTCTTCTACCTGGGACTTCTTCTCTAGCAGCGGAAACTTCTCTAAGAGCATCAGCATAGGAAGACATATCGGTCAAAATGGTCAAGACGTGACGTTCAGTCTGATAAGCCAAGTACTCAGCAGTGGTCAAGGCCAATCTTGGGGTAATGATTCTCTCAATGGTTGGATCGTTAGCCAAATTAAGGAAAAGGGAAGTTCTCTCCAAGGAACCGTTCTCTTCAAAGTCCTGCTTGAAGAATCTCGAGGTTTCCAAGTTAACACCCATAGCGGCAAACACAATGGAGAAATTCTCCTCGTGACCATCGTGGACGTCCTTTGTTGGTCTGACAAGGCCAGCCTGTCTGCAAATCTGTGCAGCAATCTCGTTATGTGGGAGACCGGAAGCGGAGAAGATTGGAATTTTTTGACCTCTAGCAATGGAGTTCATGGTGTCAATGGCAGAAATACCTGTGGAGATCATCTCCTCTGGGTAGATTCTGGCGAATGGGTTAATTGGGGAACCGTTAATGTCGAGGTAATCTTCGGCAAACACTTTTGGACCGTTGTCAATTGGTCTACCGGAACCGTCAAAGATACGACCCAATGTGTCTTCGGAAACTGGGATCTTCAAGTTCTGACCGGTGAACTCGACTCTGGTCTTCTTGACATCGATACCAGAGGTACCCTCAAAGACCTGCACAACGGCACGGTCACCACGGACCTCAAGGACCTGACCGGCTCTGATGGAACCGTCTGGAAGAGTAAGGTTGACAATCTCGTTGTAACGAGGGAACTTAACGTTCTCCAAGATAACGAGCGGACCGTTGACACCACCAACGGTGTTGTAATTGATTCTTGGCTTGATCTTGAAGCCCTCGGTGACGGCTTTTTTGTTGAGCTCGAAGAGCTCCTTGTCTGTCATTCCGGACATTGTTCAATTGGGTGAGACAGATAGCACTTGTGGTGGGAGTTGGACGACGACGACGGCAAGAGGAAATGGGGGGAAAAAGGCGAATCTGCGCGAGGGGAAAACGGGCAGAGGAGACGCTATGTGAATGTGGCTGTCGAGCAACGGCTAATTGGCTCCTGCTTCGGTGTTCTTTTTTTTTAAATAAAACAAAAGTTTCGCTGCCCTCTTCTGGAGGGGAGGCGTGTTAGCAGTTTTACCTCGAATTTCCTATCAGCGAAGCTGGGTGGGTCCCCGGCCGAGGCAGCACAGCCGGGTAAGTGTGCGCTTACCATGTACCATATTCCGCTTCCGCAAGGAAGAGGAATGAAAATTTTATTTTTTCTGTTGATGGTTCGAATCTGCATTAGCGTTTTTTAATCATCTTTTTTTTTTTAAAAATTTCATATACATAATTGCTCTATATCAGTCTTCTCCCTTATATGGAAAACGCTATATAGGAAAAATCATATAGAGAACGCTATATAGGAAATGATATATAATATAGAAAACATTATATTAATTGTCAATATATATAGGAAACATCATATAGAGAATGCTAGTATATATTAGAAAACACTATATATAGAAAACACCATATATCTTGAAACGCCAATATATAGAAAACACTATATAAAAAAAATACCGTATAATATAGAAAACATATATATGAAACACCAATATATTTTACACTATATAACCTTATATATAGAAAACACTATATAGAAAAGACATTATATAGAAAATATCATATAAATATCAAGGAAGTAAGCCCTAAACAATTATAAATGAAGGACATGATATTCCACCACCTTCTCCTCTGGAAAACGTTTGCTACTGACTGCACACAAAGGTATTTCTTTTTCTTTTTCCCTTCTCCTTCAACTATTGTTTTAATATGAATCGAGAGAGAGAGAGAGAGAGAGAGCGGGCCATATCCGGTGCTGATAGTGTTCCGTCGGTTTGCTTTCCCCGCCGCGGGCATCTCCGTCGGCTCTTTTTCAAAACAAAGAAAATTGTGGACTTTCTTAATTAGCAATCCGGCATTATAAACAGAAATCTATAATATAGAGTTCAGCTCCTGTTTTTTTTCTCTCTCTCTCTCCGGAGAAGCCCATTATATCATATACACTTGGATTGATTTTGTTATATAACAACACTCAGATTCCCACATAAATTCCCACACATATATTTACACAGCTCATCGCAAATCTTATAAAAACACACCCACATTATCAAGAAAAGCTGGAACGGAGGAGATGCACACTCCACAGATGGTCAACGAGCAGCAGCCTATAAAGCTGGTTCTGCTTGGAGGTCCAGGTGTAGGCAAATCCACGTTTGCTAACAGACTCCATTCCCACTTTTTCAGAGAAACTTACTACCCTACTCACAAGTCCACGGTGCTTCTCTTCCCATTCCAACCACACACACAAACTGCTCGTGCCATCCTTGACGAATACGGTGGACTCGCTGCTAAGAAAGTGATATCCTCGGATCCAAGCTTGTTGTTGTCTCCAACGATCTTCCAATCGTATAACAAACCCACAGCATCGGATGTTAAGAAAAGACGAAACTCGAACTCGGGAAGCAAAGTTCTTAAGAACAGGTATTACTCCTATAAATTCAACGACACAGATAACACATACACAGAACCATCGGTTTCCCCAATTCAAGTGGAAATCATCGATACTCCACCTTTCAAACCGGATCTCGTTGTGCCATTCCTTGAGGTTTCCCTTTACAGAAACCTTGACAAGAATGACCTCCATAACTTGGCCAATGAACCGAGAAGACCCGTTTCCACAAACCCACTCTTGGTTGCCAGTGGAGCCAGTGAACTGGATGGTAAAGTCAACGGTTACATCTTTATGTACAGTGCCGTGCCGACGTTGAACCCACCGTCGTACGATGATATCCTTGACACAACGTCTTCGAACAATTCCAATCCAGACCCTGATGAACTTACCATCGGTACCGTCAAGAGTAACCCGGAGGAGACTTTAGGAGTCTTGGAGCTGATCAGAGGTGCCATATTGGATGCTTGGAGAGAATATCGTAATTATGAGAAAAGATGGAAAAAAGGTGCAGAAGGTGATGTCTATTCTCTCGTTTATGGTATCAAACAACTTTGGAAGATGAAGTCATATGAAGAAGAACAGAAGAAATTGTCAGAGTTGAGGAAAATTTCGACACATTTGGATGATTTGGACGTTGATCCAAGCTCTCCAGATGCACCACCACCAATTCTCATCTGTTGTACACATGGATCACATGAGGGAAGATCACCTTCGTTGATCGAGAAGGGTAAACAACTGGCACGTGAATGGAACTCTCCATACGTTCTTATCGATAACGAGTCCGGTGCAAACGTTGAAGAAACTTTATCAATCATGATAAGAGAGATCTTGGAAAGGGAGAAGTTGCAAAAAATGAAGAAGGCATTTGGTGCTTAATGAACTATTCAAAAAAAATTTTTTTTAATGACGTCTATGAAAATAAAGAGAACTACACATGTAGTATATTTCGTAATCTCATGAATATATATATAAATCACTCATCATCAACTAGATATTCCTTCTTCACAACATGCCATTCGTTATTCTTTGAATTGATCCTTCTGTCAACGACTTTGTACACCAAATTTACCAACTTATCAACATCAATTTCCTCTTTTGACAAAGGCTCATCTTCTGGTATTGGCGATAATGACCTTGGTTCTTCTGAAGACGATCTCCCCCCAATTTGACTTGAATGGAAAGAATAGTCATTGTTAGCAAGTTTATAAATCATAGCATCCAATCTCAAGAGATCGGAGTAACAAGTGATATCATCGTTCAATTCAAGGAAGCTTAACAAGAAATGTGTGTTAATGATGAGTCTTGCAATGCCATTGATAAGTAATCGAAGTTCAAAACTGGATAATGACCACACTTGTTGGTTATTCTTTAAGAAAAGATCAAATTTCATTATCGAAGGTTTGTAGTACGTTTCTTTGGAGAATGTGATTTGATATGGTAGTGTAACGAGTAACACTTTTGATGCCTGGTGGATGAATTTGCACATCTTCTCCAAACAACCATTGATCGTTTCGTAATTGAATTCAACAAGGTTATAAGTGGATAGAATCGGTGTGAATGAAAGCATGAAAATGGTCCTTGTAGTTCCACTAATCTTGCGTTTCTTGATGACGTATATATTGATCAGCTCTTGAAACAGTAATGACCGAGAGTTATGGATCTGTTTGATGACATTCTTCTCATCTTGTTCTTTGTACATGTTTTCATCTTTCAACTTCTTCACCACTTCTTGAACGTCTTTTGCCGATCTTCGTAGTTCCAACGGTGCTCTTCTCTCCTCAACCTGTTGCTTGAGCAACTCTAGCCTCTTGGCAGATGTCTCTTTCCTGCTCCTCGCCATGCTGATCTCCTTTTGGATCTTATTAGTCCTTCTCTTGTGTAATATCGCATCAATGGTCAGCAATTGTGAGGATAATGCAGCTATGGAGTCTTGTGATGGGGAAGAGCCATTCTTCTTCTTCACAAGTTCAATGTACTGCTGAACAAATTCAAAGTTCTGTCCTTTAATACATTTGGATAACACGGCATCAACTTGGTCCTTTGCCTCTGTGCTCTGCTTTAAAACCTCCAAATACTCCAATCTTGGCCGTAGAAGCGAGTAATTGACACACGAGGCACAGAACAACGGAGACTCGTGCGATGTGCAATTGCAAATACCACAACGAGGTCGCATTTATAGTCTTCCACTCTTTCTTCCAGTGTTAGAAGCTTATAAAGGGTAACCTGTGTGTAACGTTATCAACCCGCGCAAAACAAAGAGATCGCAGGAGGTGTCCGGGTGTTACACTACGTCATTCAATGGATTTAAAGTAGAATGTTGAATTAATGCAAAAAAGAAAGTGTCATAAATAGTCATAGTCATCATAAAATGTTCAAATGAAAGAGGAATATAGAAGAAGCTGTCACAACAAAAATCAATCAACTTCGTTGTGCAAGTTTGAAGGGGAGAATGGTGTCGAATTTGGATGCAAACCATACAAGTTGTTCAGAAGATTACTGCTGAAACCCATGTTTGGTGTGGTGATTCCAGCTTGCAAGTGAGCCTTGGCCTTATCCGGGGTCCCCAGGGTGCTGAGTGGGGTTCTTAAGCCGGAAGACGAAGTTGGTTTGGAAATTGGTTTATCCGTTGGTGTCGTGCTGCTGTGTGGTTTCTTGCCGATGTTACGCATGCTAGGTTGGCGAGATGCTTTCTTTGAAGGCTGAGATTGCTGTTGATAAGCATGCAGTTCTTGCTCAAGTTCTCTGGCTTCATCAAAGGCTTGCATCAAATATGGCAATTCTTCAGAGATGGTGGTGGTGGTTCCAGGGCGACCAAAGATAGAAGAAGAAGTGGTGGTGGTGGAACTGATGGAACCTCTGCGAGACATTCTATTGTGTGAGTTTGGTGTGGTTGGCTTCTCATCAAGGAATCTGGACATCTGGTAGGACTCTGTGATATCCTCACCATTGGTACGTGGTGAAGACGTGGATGATTGTGTATAAACGGAAGCACTCTGGAGTAACATCTGTTCCTGTTGTTCTTGTTCCCTTTCCCATTCGTTGAGCTCCTCTGTGAAGAAAAAATTCATTCTAACGGACTCATACATTTTTTCAACATCACCAAGGATGCTCAAGCATTCCTCGATTTGTTCCGAATCTTTATCTGCAACGGCACGATCTAACTGATCAATGAGAACTGAAACGAAATTCTTGTATGAGTTTAGTGTTGATTGAAAGTCGGTGTTATCAAGGGCAACTGGATTCTCCTCTTCATCGATCATCTCCATGATCTGTGTCAGCTCATGGGCAATGATTAGAAGTTTGGCCTTTGTGTATGAGACATTGAGCGATTCCGTCAATGAGTTCTTCAAATTCAACAGTTTGAAATACACTTTGAGTAACAAAGTTCCAGGATCGGAGATGTATTCTTCAACAGACAACGTTTTAATGAAGTTTATCAATTGAGTGATTTTAAGACGATGTTTGGATGAAATCTCCTCGTCGATGGAATTACACTTCTCAATCACTTTTTTAGCGATCTTGAAGTCAAATGTCCTTGGACCGTCGTTATGGTAGTTGAAGTTAAGATTCACAGCCGTTTTAAGCGAGACAAACTCCCAAGAATTCGTTTGGTACTGCAAAGAGAGAAGCTGCTTGTACGTTTTCAGGGCAACGGAGCACTGGAGAGTAATCTTTTGATAAAACACGGGAAACTGGCGTGTTAGCTCTTTCAGGGATTCAGAATCAAAGTCCACAGATAGCACGGGGTCTATGTAGTCTGAGCGAGAACCGAAAGTCGCCATCATGGTGCTGGATCTGAAGGGATCTGTCGAAAGGTTTGTTTATATGGGCTGTGTGTGTGTGTGTATACGGATGAAAAGGAAGGGGGGAGAAAATAGGAGATGTAAGGAAGATGGTTTGTAGTGGTGAGGAAAGTAGGAAGGTACAACGTTTTCACCACACGATGTTGTATTTGAGAGTTGCAATTGGATGGTGAGATTCTAAAGTTATATAGCGTTCTTGTTCTTTCAAAGGGCCAAATCTCTCTTGTTTTCGAGAATGGCATGTTTTTGGTTTGTAACCGGGACAACGCGTGGAATCGGTGCGTGCAACACCCCACCAAGCTTTCCCTCTTTTTTTTTTTTTTTTTTTTTTCTACACATATAATAATCATGATTATTAATATATAAAGAGAGTATCAATGATTCGTTACACGAGCTCGTGCTCGAGCTCCACTTTCAGCTTGATGCGCAGGTACCATTCTTCCAGCGTTTCGCCTTGTTGTTGGCACGCGATGATGAAGATACTCATGTTGTCGAAGCCAACACCGGTCACCTGATTAGCCAATGCTAATGAATGCTCGAGTAACTTAGCAGTGATTTCATCGAGCTTGAGTCCCAAGGAGAGATTGTGGCGAATGAACCTCACCAGGTCCTGGTTGCGGAAGACATCCCAAATTCCATCACACGCCAGCACGATGAATTCATCCTCCAATCCCAATTGATGGTATATAACTTCGGGCTCAACTGTTACCTGGGTCTCTTCACTGACGAGTCTCTGTGGTGGTTGAACAGTTGTTTCGCTATCGAGTAGCCCGCTACTCTCACTGCTCTCTCTCGAGGTGGTGCCGTCGTCGTCCTTTTTGATCTTATGCTCTTCATCAAGTGGGTTAGGTTGATGATAGTAATGTCTCATCTTAAATCCAAAATCACCAAAAGCTCTGGATAGAGCCAATACACCACCAACTCTGTTATAGGTTACCATACCGCCGGCATCATTGATTCTGATGAGCTCACCTATGTGATTAGGTTTATGATCAAACGATAAATTTTTGGCTGTGCCTGCAAGGGAAACGATCAATCTGGAATCACCAGTGTTGACGCTGTATAACTCCGTGTTATCGATTATGACACCGATGATGGCAGTGGATCCCGATTGTGCACCTTTCTGCCTTTGAAGCTCCTGATAAAGGGAATGATCGGCCTTGAGGAAAGCCTCCTTTAATCTTTGTATCACCAAACCTTGTGTAGTCTTCTTACCCCACGGATTACCAGATCTTGCCAACTCCCGCAGTATCATTCCCCCAAGTTCCTTACTGATAAACTCAGAAGATTGGGCACCCCCGTGGCCGTCAAATACTCCAAAGATCTTAACGTCGATTTGTCTTGTTGTACCGTCCACGTCTTCAAAGGGAAGCGAATCTTCAAAATCAACGCTATGTGCATCCTCTTGTGTCAGTCTGTACCCTTGCATGGATCCTAAGCAGTACGAGAACCGCTCGAGCTCATGGTATTCGATTGTTTTATCGGTTAGTGGCTGGGAGAGCAGTTGACCCATTGTATATGTATATGTGAGGGGGGAATATGTTAAGAAGTGATATATTCGGGGCAGCTAGTCACAATGAAAGATGGAGAAAATACGGATTGATATCACCAAACAAGAAGAAAAAAGACAAACCTGGAGTGTCTCTGTTAAAAGTGTGTGTGTGTGTAGTTGTTTTGCGATGTCTCGTGTGTGTAGTTGTTTTTATCTCTCTGTCTCTGCCAGCGCTGCTGCTATTATCAAACATTCAGCGATCGGCAGCACAAACAAAATCAGTTTGAAAAAAAAAAAAAAAAAAAAAAAAAAAAAAAAAACGAAAGAACAAAAAAAAAAAAAAAAAAAAAAAAAAAAAAAAAAAAAAAAAAAAAAAAAAAAAAAAAAAAAAAAAAAAAAAAAAAAAAAAAAAAAAAAAAAAAAAAAAAAAAAAAAAAAACAGCAAGAGAGCACATTATATAGACAAAATGATGAGCATTTCAAACTTTCCCATTGAGAGGAAATGACACCAATGGATATGTTTCTGCCAAATGCTATATGCCATCACATTCATTAAATCTGTGTGCGATCAGATCAGGAAGCCAGGAAGTCAGGAAGTCAGTAATGGTCAGCACCGAAAACAAAACAAAAGACACTACAATATTTCCCTTAAATTCAACTTGCTCCATTTTCTAGCATCTATACAGATATTAATTCAGCATCGAGCCTCCGCAAATACTTCCTCTTCAGGACATCGCTCCCGTACGTCTCTGTCCTCCGTCCGAACGTACTCCTTCGCGGGGCAACATACAGGGTCCAAGATGAGTTTTTGCTGATAAGAGAGATCGTCGGGATGTCTTTCCGTTATCAACTTCCTTCTTTCCCTTATAGATATCTACGTAAAATCTGAGATCGCAATTGCATCCGAATCAAGTAGCTCCTCCGAACAAAGCTTTTTAATCCATGCCAATTGGAAGAGTACTTAAACAGCCTGTGAAGCCAGCGTTCGAAGGGTCCATAATTGGAACTACCATTAATTTTCAACAATGACTTCCAGTATTAGATCCAGCGATGGGTCTACAAAGTCCATCGACATGAAGATTTCTACAACGGTCAATGTCTCCGAAGTCTCCGATATCGAAGCACAACCAGTGTTATCCACAATCATCTCCCCAAACGGTGAAAGAATTGAGGTACACAACACGCCAGGTTATGACGGTGTCGATGAGGCATTGAAACTTGCGGAGAAGTATCAAGAGTTTGATATCGACCCTGCTGAAGATGCCAAATTGAGAAGAAAGTTAGATTGCCTGATCCTGCCAATCTTTGGATTCTTATACATGGTTCAATTCATGGATAAGACATGTA
Organism: Petasospora amylophila; assembly: GCA_030557155.1. Lineage (NCBI taxonomy): Eukaryota > Fungi > Ascomycota > Saccharomycetes > Phaffomycetales > Wickerhamomycetaceae > Petasospora > Petasospora amylophila. The sequence goes on along the minus strand of JAKTVK010000013.1, from coordinate 21,430 downwards.
TAGGATTTGCATCTATCATGGGTATCCAAACAGATTTCCACATGAAAGGTCAAATGTACTCTTGGACATCTTCCGGTTTCTACTTAGGCTACCTTTGTGCTTCTCCCTTTGCCTCTTACGCTTTGCAAAAACTACCAGCGGTGAAAACTTCTTCAACTTGTATTATTCTTTGGGGGATGGTTCAATGTCTAACTGCAGCTTGTAGAAGCTATCCAACTTTTATGCTATGCCGTGTCCTTCTTGGTGCTTTGGAAGCATTTGTTTCCCCAATATTTGTCATTATGATGAATCAATACTATAGAAAGTCTGAACATTTTGGACGTATGGCTTATTTTTACGGTTTCAATGGCCTTGGTTCCATTTTCCTTGCTGGTGTCTCTGCTGGTCTTTACACACATAAGGACACTTACACAATCAAAGCTTACAACATCTTATTCATTATCATTGGTTTGATGACTATATTGGTTGGTGTTGTAATTTTTTCCGTGATCCCAAACACACCTGCAAATGCTAAATTCCTCTCTGAGAGAGAAGTTGCTATGGTAATTACAAGAATTAGAGGTAATCAACAAGGTTTTGGATCAAGAGTCTTTAAGAAGGAGCAATTCGTGGAGTGTATCTTGGATTTGCGTACATGGATCTACTTCATGATTGCTATGTGTAATGCTATTCCAAATGGTGGTGTTAGCTCTTTCTCCGCTATCATTATCAAATCTTTTGGTTACGACACTGTGACCGCTTTGTGGATGAAAGCCCCAGGTGGTGCTTTTGAATTGGTTTTCCTATGTGCTTTACCTTGGGTTTCCCTTTTGATAAAGTCCAGAATGCTTGTCGCTGATTTATACCTTGCTCTTGTCGTTTTGGGAATCTGTTTCCTTGCATTTGGAACTAACAAAATGGCTCTTTTTGGTATTTGGGTCTTCAGTATCTCACCTGTTGCAATTGCCACTGTTTCTTCTTGTATTGCTTCCAACACTGCGGGTCATACAAAGAAGTTAACGGCAAATGCTCTGTCCTTAATGGCTTGGAGTTGTGGTAACATGATCGGTCCACAAACTTTCAGAACCAAAGATGCCCCTGAATACGCTCCAGCAAAGGGAACTTTTGTTGGATGCTTTGCCGGCGCCTTCGTCCTGGTGATCTTATTAGCTTTCTTAAACTGGAAAGAAAACAAGAGAAGAGACAGAATCAGAGATGAGCTCGGTGATAAGTACGTTGTTGTCAAGAACCAAGAATTTGCTGACTTGACTGATAAGCAGAACCCGGAGTTCAGATATGCCTTTTAATTCTTCTGCAAATGGGGCAAGTTCTTCAAACAAGCAAACCGTATTGTACTTTACATATAATAAACTTTTTCGATCTATTAACACTGGATGTATATCCCCCAAACCTAACGTTCATATGTTTTAAGTCTCCTCAGGAGCTTTCGTAAGACACTATAAAATGACTAGGTCGCAAAATGGCCAGGAATAAGAAACTCACCATAGTTAAATAAAGGGAATTGGCTCTAGGTGTCGAGTCGGATATCTCAACAACCAGGACCTTTCAGGCGGTGTGACTAGGGGGTATCTCTTAGTTTCCTTAAGAGCTTTCATAAGACATCATAAAATCACTAGGTCGCAAAATGGCCAAAAAGTGCTAGAAATAAGAAATTCACCATAGTTAAAAAAGGGAACATACGCTATATGCAACCAATTGTTTTTACCTATTCTTACTCCACAAGCCTTTTGTGGCAAACTCCCTAAGTCAGTAGCATACCTCCCTGAAAAAAAGGGCCGCATCAAAAAGAAAGAAAGACTAAAACAAAAACATTGAGGTTTACTTACTGATAATGGTACTGAAATTGTTTGTGCATGATTGCAAGATCATGTATCTCCATTGGTGTCCATGGCTTTGGCCCCCTGAGATTTCGCTAATGCAGAGCTTCTCATGATCAATCCACAGTCGACCAGCCATCAACTTCTCTATCAACTCAACAGCATTTCCAAAGTTGAAAAGGTGTATGTGTATACATAGTTTTACTACTGACAACTTGTTTCCAATTGAGTTTGCCGGATCTAGAATTAGAGCTGGTACACACCACAGCTCCCGAGGATTTGCCGGCACACTTCCCCTTGATAACAACACACTTTGCACAGTACCCACTTCAAATGTTTTTATTTAGACAGAGTCAGAATTGTAATTCTCTGGAGAACTTCATTAGCCTCCAAGCGTAAGGCACATTAGGGGAGGGGTTGGGGTCTTTGGTGTTCTGGATACATGTTGAAAAATGATTCCAAGGAGAAAAGGTTAAAGGTTATCGAATTGCAGGTCGTAGGGGTGTCGTGAGCAAAGCTTAATTAGACGCAGATCTTTTGACGGTAAAATTTACAAATACATAGTGTGGTATGGTCCCGATGGTGTGTGTTTAGACCGAACCTTCTGCTAAAAGCCTGTGTGTGATGTCGGAGGACAAAAGGCTGGTCCTGCGCGGGTCTGGGCTCTAGAAGGATGATGCAACTTTAGGCCGATGCGCCTGACGATGCGGGAGACACGATGAGAGATGGGGTCTTTTATTATCAATGGTGTTCCACTTAAGCGATATGTTATGGAAAGTTGAATCGAATTTGTTTGCTTTTTGGTCTTTGTATAATGTAGCTGGAGTGGGTTTTTTTTTTTTTTTTTTTTATTTAAATACGTGCCGCTGCAGTACTGATCAAGGCAGCTCCAGCGTATAATGACGCGTTTGACAGTTGGTGGAAAGTAACAGTGTGTCTTATATGGGCAGCCTTTCTTGAATCAATCATCCGATTAGAATATACGGGATTTTCGAAAAGAAGGAAAGGAATTGATCACGGCTCTCAAAGAGAAACAAACAACAAGCTTTTTTTTTTTTTTTTTTTTTTTGGTCCTACTGAGACTAGAGGTGCTATGTATATTATTTAACTCGTAAAAGGAAGACGTGCCTGATCAAAGTGTGTGCCACTTCCAGCTCTCAGCGCTGGGGGGAGGGGGTCAAGTTAAAAATAAAAAAAAAAAGACGGTTTAAAAAACAGAGACTAAGCAATTGAGTGGTAAAGTCCATACTAAAAACACACATCAAAACATTATTTCATTAAAGCTATTCAAAACAAAAGTCAGGCGGCAAGCCCGCAAAAAAAAAGTGCCCAAAAGCTCACGTCCGCGCGACCACAAGAATTTCTATAAAAAGTGCACGACAGCAAAATTTCTTCCGCCAACAAAACAGCCGCCAACACCAACAGCACACAACAACACATAACAACACAAATACAGCCCACAAGCGCTTCCAAACACCCACTGTCAACGGCACATCCTTCCCTACCGCCATCACCACCGTCAGCTGCTCGCTTACTGCTTTCAAATCCGCCCAATTGCGCCCGATCCCGCCTGGGCCGCCACCCACACACACACACACACACACACACAGAGCTTTGAAGCCGCCCTACAAAGTAGAGAATATTAAGAAACAAACCCCCGCTCATTCCCTCTCCGCTTCACGGGCTTTCACTTCATTTTTGTTCAATATAGATATACTCACCGTTGATCTTCGTTACCCACCGCTCCCTTCACGCTTGCCAGATCTCCGCAGATACCCTTAAGATGTCCGGTCAAAACAACCAGAATAGGGGGTTTAACCCGCAACAGCCCTCGTTCACCACCACAACCGGCGGCAAGAACCCGAAGCAAATCCACATCGCTCACAGAAGATCTCCCAGCGAGCTCACCAACTTGATGATGGAGCAGATTGCTCTCCAACGCCAACTCGAGATCGTCCAGGCGCAGCAGCAGCAGATCCTCTCTCAACAGGGCCATTCCTCCCAATTCTCCGGTAGTTACAGTGCAGCTGCCGCCTCTGCTCCTTCCAACAACACTCTACAACCTCCAATGTTCCATAAGAGAACTGGTTCCAATACACATAAGAGATCGCAATCCTCCGTCACGGGTGCAATGGGCTCTTTCTCTTTACAGAATAACTTGGCACCTCCTCCAAAGCTTGGTAACGGCGCAGGTCCTTCCTCATCTTCCTCTTCCCCACAGGCATTGGGCCACTCCAGAAGACACTCGCTTGGTCTTAACGAGGCCAAGAGAGCCGCTGCACAGGTCCAGGCTCAGAGAGCCGGCAAAGAGGTCCCACAGGATGATGAAACGAGCCATATGCCACCACCAAGCGGTTTCAAGTTCCCATCCACCGTTGTTGAACCACCTAGATCATCACCACAGCAACAACAGTTCTCTACACCTCGTGGCCACGGCCGCTCCAGATCTATGGCACAATCACCACAGAGATCTTATCAATTCCCACCAAAGTCCCCATCGTCCGCTTCTCCTCAACAGTACGACTTACTCGCTCCACCATCGCAACAACAGAACTCTTACCATGATCGTCGTCAATCTGGTCACTTTAGATCAAATTCCAGAAACTATGATATGAACCAGAACTGGCGCCAACGCTCCCCACAACGTGGTTCCCAGTATGAAAATGAACTCTTGGCCCCACCTCCACAATTCACACCAGGTCATAGATCCAGAGGCTCCCATGGTGGTAATTCAATCTCTTCAATTGCAGGTTTCCAGATGCAAGGTGGACAGAACACCAATGGAAGAAAATCGTTGTTCGCTCCATACTTGCCACAATCTTCCATTCCAGAACTCGTTGCTGAAGGACGTCTCGTTGTCGGTACTTTGAGAGTTAACAAGAAGAACAGATCCGATGCATACGTCTCCACTGATGGTTTACTAGATGCTGATATCTTCATTTGTGGCTCTAAAGATCGTAACAGAGCTTTGGAGGGCGATTTGGTTGCCGTTGAACTCTTGTCCGTTGATGAGGTTTGGTCCAGCAAGCGTGAGAAGGAGGAGAAGAAAAGAAGAAAAGATAACACTTCAGGTTCTGCTGGTAACTCTGAGATTATTGATGATGTTCATAACGACGCCTCTACCCATTCTTCTTCTACCACTGGTACTAATGACACACCTGTTAACTCTGCTGAGTCCGCCTCTGCTGATAAGACCGATGTTACCCCTTCAGGATCTTTACAGAGAAGAGGTTCATTGAAACAACGTCCAACTTTGAAGAAAAACGATGATGTTGAAGTAGAAGGTCAATCTTTGCTATTGGTCGAAGAGGAGGAAATTAGTGATGAGTATAAGCCATTGTATGCTGGTCATGTCGTTGCCGTTATTGACCGTATCCCAGGACAATTGTTTGCTGGTACTTTGGGTTTGCTCAGACCTTCTCAACATGCTAAGGAGAACCAACATCCACCACAGAGACCAAAGATTGTTTGGTTCAAGCCGACTGATAAGAAGGTGCCATTGATTGCTATCCCAACTGAACAGGCTCCAAAGGACTTTGTTGAGAACGTTGAAAAGTACAATAACAAGTTGTTTGTTGCTTCTATCAAGCGTTGGCCAATCACTTCGTTGCACCCATTTGGTACCCTCATTTCTGAACTTGGTCCTATGAACGATCCAAGAATTGAGGTGGATGCCATCTTGAGAGACAACAACTTCTTGTGCGAGGAGTATTTGAATGATGATGGTACTGAGAGAGAAGAATTTGAGTTGATTCAAGTTGATATGGAGGCAGAATTTGCTAAAAGAAGAGATTTTAGTAGTGAATATGTTTTGGCTGTTAGTGAAACGGGTGCTACTAGTGATCATGCCGTTCATGTCAAGAGAATTTCTGGTGATAAGATTGAATTGGGAGTTCACATTTCAGATGTTAGTGCTTTTGTGAAAGAAGGCTCTGTCTTGGATAAGAATGCCAGAAAGAGATCGAGCTCCGTTTTCTTGGCCCAGAAGACTGTTCATTTGTTCCCAAGAGTGATTAATGAATTGCTCAGTTTCAACAAGAGTGAGAAGAAGTTGAGTGTTTCTGTCGTCTTTGAAATTGATACAGCTAAGTTTGAAGTTGATAACGTGTGGATTGGTGAGTCCTTTGTTCAGCCAAAATCGTTGTTGACTTATGACCAGATTGATTCCATTTTAACCGATGGTGGATCTTCTGAGACATCCTCCGCCTCTAAGGACTATATCAAGACAATTTCTTTGATTTCAAGGGAATTCCGTCGTCAGAGATTGGAGAATAGTAAATTGGGTAATGATGTTAATTTGTCATTGCTTGATCAAGTTGACGACGAAAAGGTTCGTTTAGATTTGAACCTTTTCAAATCCAGTCTTTGTGCGTCTATCTTCAATGAGCTGTTCTTGAAGGTCAATGGTGTTGTTGCTCAGAGAACTTATGCTATCTTGGGAGATTCTGCTTTCTTGAGAAGACACACCATGCCAACATTGCAGAAATTGGAGACTTTCAGAAGAAAGGCTAACAGTCTTGGAATTGAAATCGATACAAGTTCTCCAGCATCTTTGATAAATTCCATAATGGCAATTGAAGACATTGAAAAGAGGCAATGCATTGAGATCTTGTTCTTCAAGGCTTTGACTAGATCAAAGTACTTTGTTGCTGGTAAGGTTTACCCGGAGAACTATGGTGCTTTCTACTTCAACTTGCCACTCTACACCCATTTCACCGCTCCATTGAGAAGATACGCTGATTCCATCGTTCACAGACAGTTGAAGTCTGTGTTGTCTAGAGTTGATGAATCCGGTGTTGACGTTAGTGGTCCAACCTCATCTTCTACCACTTCTTCTGAGAGTGGTGAAGCTGCTGTTGCTGCTAGTGCAGCTGCAGCAGATGCCGCTTCCTCCATTACTTCTACTACTACTACGGATGATTTGGAATCTTTGAAGATGACAGCCGAGTACTGTAACTTCAAAAAAGATTGTGCTAAAGCTGCACAGGACCAGTCTGTTCATTTGTTGTTATCTCAGACGATTAATGAGATGAGTCGTAACACTGGACAGTTGATCGTTATGGGTACTGTATTGCAAGTTTATGAGAGTGCCTTTGATGTTTATTTGCCAGAGTTTGGTATTGAGAAAAGAGTCCACGGAGATCAATTGCCATTGAAGAAAGCTGAATTTGATAAGAAGAAGATGGTTTTGGAGTTGTATTGGGAGAAAGGCGTTGATACTGCTACTTTCATTCCAGAGGATGAACGTGAACCACTCAGTTACAGGAACTCCATCAAGAACAAGTTCAAGACGTCTGCTAATGACATTGCACAGGTATTACAGAAAGGTTCCAAGGAGATTGTTTCCAGTAAGTTGGTTGATGAGTTTGCACAGTTGAAGCTTTCACCACCTTCAGTGTCTTTACCACAACAGAGTGGTTCTGGCCAGCATGCATTGGACGAGTATTTGAAGGGATTGAAGCTCAGGGTTGACGGTGGAGAGTATGTTCAGGAGATTGTCGAGCTTGAAAAAGTTCCTATCTTGTTGAGAGCCGAGATCGGCATGGCTCTTCCATGCCTCACTGTGCATGCATTGAACCCATTTACCAATGTTGAGTGATACCTTGTTGATACCTTTTTCTTTCTTTTTTTTTAATTGTCTTTCATTTCTTCTGGGATGGTGTTTCAGGTTTGTGTGCATGCCTTTTTTTTAATGTTTATGATTGGTTTTTTTTTCTTTAGTAAGTTTGTAAGTCGCACGTGGCTATACGTCGCATGGAGAATGATTAGCGATAAGCGAGCTGCTGGGCGCTGGGCGCGGGGTTGGTGTTCTATTTTTTTTTTTCTCTCCAATGTTTTGTGCCCAGACAGACAGACAGACAGCACAGCCCCCGGGCCAAGGAAGAAAACACAGTTGCCGGGAGGAGCCTTTTCTTGGCACGGAATTTTGCATTGCACGTAATTTTTTGTGATATATCAGCAAGAACTTTGTTTTGCGCCCCCCTGTTGACCGGGAATCTAACTATAAAGAGAGCCCCGTTGCCAGGTTTTTTTTTTGTTTGTTTGTGTGCACCAAGCGTCACGCCATCTTGCTTTTACGCTTCTATAACAACAGGGTCCATCCGAACACCAACCAATTAATGGAGACGTGGGGAGAGGAGAGAACTATCAAAAAAACACCACACACCAAACCGTAAGTTAAAGAGCTTATCCATACAGATTGAAACAAAGTAATATGCTCTCGTCCTATAAGCGAAGGGTGTCGTTTGACTCGCTGTCCCCACTTATAGAGACGCCTGTTGACGAGCCTCTCCACATACCCCCACAGTATGAGCCACCCCAGCTTGAGCAGCATCAGCCGGGGAACAACAACAACAACAACAACAACATTAACAACACGCTCGATCTCAACTACGGGTTTTCTTCCGGCTCCAGAAACACAGATCCGCAACGATTGTTTGATTCATTTGCAGAATTCACGAAAGGGAACCATCAGACGGCCACCAAATACAGGCGCAAGAAGGCCCCGAAGTTGCCGCCTCCACCGGGGAAGTCCATCCTCAAGCAGTGTCATGACCGCTCAGCGAGCTTTGTGCTCTCTTCTGACGTTAATCAAGCCACCGATTCTTCTACAACTCCTCGTTCTTTTTACGTACCTGCCTCTACAGTTGGTGGTGGCCAGGCTAGAAAGAAGTCGCTTGTCGGGATGACGGATGAGCAATTGCTCGCCATGGACCAACAATTCCGTAAAGGTGTCGATCCAGAATCGATGAAGTTTGCTGGTGATGGCTATTTACCAGTGCTAGGTGCCCCCGGACTCACTTCCTTGGAGACCAGACGTGCTAACCAGATTAAGGACATTGATAAGTTTGTCGGTACCATCGCTAACAACCGCAAAGTGCTTGAGCCGTCATTGCTTAACTATAACTCTTACTCAACCAGCTATAGACATAGAGATATGTTCAATTACATCCAAAACCAGTACAAGAGATCGAGACCGTTACACAAAGTCAATGATAACAAAATGCCAGAGTGTCTAAGAGACGTTGTTGTTTACATCTCTGGAAGACGTCATACTTGGTCCGCTTTAGACTGGACACTCAAGAACTTTTTGAAAGATGGAGATAGGTTAGTTATCGTGGCACAAGTGCCAGAATTTGTCACTGTTGACCCTTTGAAGAAATACGATTTCAGTGATGACGATAATGATGAAGATTTCGATCCATTGCCTCCTTATGAACTCCTTGATGTTGAAGATTACTATGGTGCACAGGGAATTCAACAAGAAGCTGAAAGATTGGCTGAATATGTTTGTACAAGACTCAAACAGTTTGGTAAAGAAGATTTAAAGATTGCAATCACTGTGGAATTGATCAAGGAGAAAAATGTGGCCTCAATGCTTTCGAGAGCCATAGCATTACATCGTCCACAGTTGTTTGTTGCGTCTACGCTTTCGACACGTTTCGTTGTGCCAAATGCTAAGAACATGAAGTTGCCATATTACGTTTCGCAAAAATTCAACGTTCCTTCGATCATCATCCCAGATAGGCTCATTGAAAAAAGAGTTTTACGTGCTGAGAAAGAAAACACGTTGGATCAATACAACAAAAACAGTGAAGATAACAACAAGGATCAATTTCTATCCGAGATGGCTAAATTCACAGACTTATTGGAAGACCCCGTTGAAGGTATGGACTATGTGATCTCAATTCCATCATCAAGATCGGATTCACTGAGTAGGGCATCGACTCATGCTGATTCCCCATCCGAGTATTTCCCAAAGATCAAATTTAGTGATAATTTGAAAGTTCCGTCAGGAAGTGGTGGTAGTGGTTCTTCTAGAAGGAACTCCAACAATTCTACTGGCATTTATAAAGTGAAGTCTCTATTGGATGCAGAACCGACCTCTGTCACAAGAAGCAAATCACATACAACGCCAATTTCCAGTTCTTTCAGTAATGGCTCAACTCCTCTAGAGCGATCAACCACAAGGTCTTCTATCAAGAAGGTGAGATCGGAGCCACAAGAGAGAAAAGGTAGTGGTGGTGGTTTCTTCTCGATGTTCAAGAAGAAAAGCAAGAAGTAGTAATGTCTATGTATACAAATTATGGTGTGGTTTTTATGATGAACGTTTTTTATGATGAACGTTTTTTATGATGAATTTTTTAATAGATGTTTATGACAACTTAATGAGCTAGTTTTTTTTTTTTTTTTTTGGTACGCGCCACACTGCGTGACAGGTCGTGAGCGTGTTGCCCCTTGCCAAAATGCGGGGGTGGCGCACGCTCTGATTGGCCAATTCATGAGGGCAATTGATCTTGTGCTAGGGACCTATCATCTTCAGTTTAGGGGTTCCTATGCGATGGCTTGGTTGTTTTTTTTTTCTTGTGAGTAATTGTTTGTTGACGATGTCTTCTGCTGCCCGGTGGACATATATTTATATACAACCGACGTCTAATCAATTGGAGACAATACCGTGTGTGTTTTTCTATACCCTTCCATATCGTTCTACTCCTGCAATGAATTAGCTTCTGACGTCAAAAGGTTTCAAATGAGGAGAATCTCACGATAACGCGATAGCGGCGCAAATGCGGGGTCCGATCGGGGGGTACCTATATAAGGTCACTTCCTTCCCAACTAGTAAGCTCCTTTTCTTTCATATGAACCTATCTCACTCACAAATTTACAAACAATTATGAACTCCATCATCAATTCCGCAACAATTAAAAGTGGCGCATTCGGTTTCATTGCCGGGGCCCTTTTGCCTATAATAGTCACAAACCTCTACATCATCCCTCACCACCATTACACAGAACAGCGTGAGCTCAACTGGCTAAAGCGCTCAGTGGGACTCATGGGTTGGCAGGTGAACAACATCGAGCGTAAGGTTGCTGGAAAGGCGCTACTCAACCACGACTCATACAGAGACGGTCTTTACTGGGCCGGCTTCTAATCGGCACACACACACGCAATTATACAAAGTTGAGGCTGGATCTTCTCCCTTTGTTAACCTCACGGACATTTGTGACATGAACTCGGTCCGATCTTCTTTGGAGCCATCTTCAGAAGTTAGCGAACGGATGTCTCCTTTCTCTGACGTTCTCTGACGGGTGTTGCTGATCTACTCTCTCCGGCCAACAACTACAACTTGTAACGAAGAAACTAAGACACCAACTCTTGAAAGCCTCTTTTTTTTCCCTATTTTCTGACATCCACATCAAATGTCATCACAGTGATTGTCATATTGTCATGTTTTCTTCTCTCCCCCTTGTTCTGCTCTCCAAATGCTGGTTCATTGGAGACAAGATCTCACGTTTTTTTTTTTTTTTTTTTTGTTCAAGTACACCTAGTCTCTCTCGGAATCAAGAAGCTGATTGAATACTACGAGCGTAGACACATCCTCATCATCATGCAAACATATAGGTTTAGGATCATGCAAAATTAATAAACACACATTACTTCTTACCATGTCTTTCCTTCACACTAGCAGCAAGCTTTCTCAACTCCAAAATACTCTTTGGAACACCTTCATCATCTGAATTCTTACCCTTAACACTCTGTTCAGCGGCCTCAGCATAAGTTGGCTTGTGAATGATCGGTGTAGATACAGAATGATTAGCAAAAGTGATGTTGGACAAATTAGAAATCGTACTTCCATCAGAGAATGATGGCGTCTGCGCCAATTCGGATGACTTGGGTCTTGGTGTACTGTAAACATCAACTTTCAACTTGTTCTTCTTCGGTTTAAACATATCATTGAAATGCAAAGGACTGTCGTTGAATACCACAGGTTTAATTGTTTTTTTCTTTTGTTGCTGTGGTAAACCCTGGGAAGTAGATCTCGAAAATAACAATCCTTGTGGACCTGGCATCCCACTAGACAATAACTTCGGCATAACCTTAGCCCTTGGTGATGCTTCGATGTGACGGTCCAAGTTCTTCAACACTCTCTTGTTCACGCGTCTTGATTGGTCATCTTCTGGAGAATCTGTAGCTATGGCAAATGTCTTCTTTCTTGGTGGTTCAAGAGCAAACAACGGCTTCTTTGGTTGCTTGTACTTCTGATTATATTCACCACGAGCACTCAGTTCAACACGCTCACACATATTGTTAAGTCTCTCCTGTACTCTTTCACAGTTCAAACTTGGATCCAACTTCAAAATCTCAATATTACCAATGGAATCATGTTGTGGAATCCTCAACTCTTGAAGAATCTCATTGGTAGTGAACTTGATGATACCTTCAAATTCCCAGTAAATGATCATAATATCAAACTTGAAACTTGTGTTCAACGAGATGCCATCAACAAGTTCCTTCAATAGCAACCTCTGTGTACGTATCTTTTCAATACCATCACAGTTGAAAACTAACACATTAACATTTTCAAAGCTTCTTGGATCAATTTTATCAGTTCCAACAACATCCAAGATTATCTTATCCTTTATGAGTTCCTTGTGCATATCATCAGCAATACCAAACTTCCTCAGCAAGAATTTGGACGTCGTAGATTGGAACTCCTCAGAGTAAACAAGCATCTCATATCGGTCAAACGGATTTTGAGACAAGTTTTGAAGCAATCTGTCGAAATTGAAGGGATTCAAATCAATTGGCTTGGCACCATGGGACAAGTGTTGTTGATGTTGGTACTTATTCTGCAGTTGGTGTGGTACTTGACCCTGAAGGTGAACTGATGTGGAGTTGTGCACGGTATTTGATGGGGAGACAAAGACAGAATCGTGCTTAACTCTTTTCCTCTTGACCACTTTAGGAATACCAAAGTTTTTCGAAGCATCCAATAGTTCCTCACGTCTTCTCTTCTTAAGTTCGACTTTCTTCTTAGACTCCTTGGCAATATCACATACTTTTTTAACCAGCAAACTCTTCAGCTTCTTCACCCGGAAATTTTGCGACAGTACACTAAGTGACTCAATATATACCAATTCACTGATGAAAGCTTCATACAAACCTTCACTGTAACTCTTCAAAATAGCATCTTTTCTCTCTTTCTTTGCAATTTTTTCTTGTATCAATGGCGAAACAACATCACAAACACCATTTCTAACAACAGTTCCCAGGATATCGTTCAATAGCGACTTCCCGACACTCTCAGCAAGTTCGGCTCTTTTCTTTCGTTTCATCTCTTGTTTTTGAACCATTCGTTGCTTCATCTCATCCATTCTTGCCTTCTCTTCTTGAATTTTTCGACTTCTTTCCTCTTCTGCTTCTCTCTGCAATCTTACCTTCTCCTCTTCTTCTTCTTCTTTCTCTCTCTTCAGCTGCTCCTCTCTAAATCTTTGGCGTTCAAGTTCCAATTCCTTTTCCTTTTGTAGTTGGAGCCTCATCTCTTCTTTCTTGGTTTCGTCAACCTTGGTATCTGGGATGGAAAATGCAAATGTCGAGGTAGAAGAAGTGTCAAATGGCGCTTCGACAGAAGGTTTGACTTCGACTGTAGCAATTATATCTTCTGGGATGGATATCGTATCCAAGTTTGATTGGCCAGAGTTGACAAGAGCCTTCAAGCTCCGGATGTTACCATCGTGTCGAATGGTGAATGGTTGCCTCAATGGCTTCTTGTCCGGGATAAGATGTGAGTTATGCACCAAAGATGTCAGATCAAGATACTCCACACCTTCAATTTCAGCAATAACAATACTGTAGTAGTCACAGAATGTCACAAACTCCTCAGTGCTATCAAAAGCCAAAATTTCTTGGAAGTAAGACAGCTCATATGCTTTGGATTTTGGATTCATGGCTCTCTTTATGGCCTTCAGTGCATAGAACCGGATATCATTCAAGCGAATTTCAAGCATGTATGACATCAATATTGGAATAGACCCAGACTTAAAGTTTTGGAAGAAATTAACGAACAAATTGGCAACATTTTCAGTGGACTGGAAACCTCTCTCAATAACGTTTGTCTGTACCATATTTCTCAAATTCAAAGCAAGTTGCACTCTATCATCACGGAGAATAGATTCTGGCAATGACTGGATCTCTCTGTCTAATTCTGGATCACGAATCTGGCTGAGAAGATAGTAGGCCCTGAACTCAGCTTCATTAGGGGCAATGACACCACGGGACCTGTATTCTGTGTACATTTCGGCAAGTGTCTTCAAAGCTTTGTTCATCTGTTCAAGCTCTTGTTGCTGAGAATATTCAAAAGTGGACTTGGCCATGATATGAAGTGTCAAGATGTGGATACGAACGATCTTCTCGTGACATTCAACAGCTTCTGGACCCGAGTAATTCTGATAAGTAAAATCTTGTCTGATGGATCTGGTCCTGTCCCATAGAAAAGATTGTGCTTCAGGAAGTTCATCAATGATGTTATCGATGAGATAATTTAGTGATTGCACAAGAACCTGTGGTGGTCTCACATCTGATGGCAAAGGTGGTGGCTGACCAGCAGCGGGTCTTGAAAAAGCCTTGACAGCGAACGCTCTTGAAATCTTACCAGATTCACCTCGCTCGTACTTTCTGACATCGTTTTCAATGGATCTTCGTATTCTTTCATATACGGGGCACATATCAAGACAAGATCCTTTGAATACAATGGCATCTTCAAGTGTCTTCTTCGTACCTTCTCTATCAACGAGTCCGTTGTCTTCCATATGCTTTCTTTCAGCATCCCTAAGCTTTTGAAACTCTTCATATAGCGATGACGGGTCTGAGGACCTCTCCTCCATCTCAAGCATTTTGGCCTGATTTCTCCTATCCCACTCATCTTGTGTGATTGGTCCAGCTTTCAGAGCAGGCGCTTGATAGACAAGAAATTTGGGTAGTGCTCTGAGTGGACGTTGCGACTTGTTGAACTTCGATGCGTCATAGTTTAGAGGTCCGATTTTAAAGTCCTGTTGTAACTCAAAATCCGTGAGCACAGTGGATATTTTACCAGTAGGTGATGAAGATGCAATTTTAGAACCAGACCTGGAATCAGCAGAGCGTGAATTCTGAACGACTTTGTTTTGAGAGAAAGCCGACTGTTTGTTTCTGTGCTTCGACCCAGAAGGTTTCTTGGGAGCATTTTCCTGCCGGGACTTCTGGTCAGACGGAAGCTGTGATTGGAAGGCCAGCATTCTAGTGGTCCTCCCGGGCTTTATGGACGAGGTTTATGCTCAAAATTTAGCGAGATAACTGGGCCAGAAGTGGTACCTGTCTTGCAATCACCAAAACAAACTAAAAGTCATAACACCCGGACACCACATATAGTCCCACGTCCCACCACCACGGCCTAAATGGTCTCAAAAAAAGAGCGCTTGGGACTAGTCGCGGGTCTCGCCAACATTTTCTAGAACCCAGCTTGCGGAACGCCCAAACGAAGCAAACCATCAACGCTCCACAGCACTTAACACAAGCACATCTCGAGCATCTCAAAGAACCAACTCGAAGCATCCTTACTGTTTTACCAAGAACAAACTTTCCCGCAGATCACAAAATCTTCAACTCTCAGCTTACAACATCAAACACCTTCTCCAAAACACGCTCCACTCGCCTGCCACGCGCTGAGATTGCTCGTGCCCCCCTCCGTGTCTTACACCACCAACGCCTCTGTTTCTTCCTGTGAATACACACATACACACACCATGACTATGAGTGGCCCCAGCTCACATGTGTCTGCTCAGAAGGACCTTCATGAACCAGTGGATGCCGCCACAAGAGAGACTGCCTCCGTATCGCAGACATCCCCAGCCTCATTCCAGCAGCCCACACAGCAAGAGGAACAGAACTGTGTTGCGGAGAAGCTGACCGGCAGTGTCGATCAGGAAACCGATGCAGTCTCCATCAAGCAGGGTAAAGAAGGGGAGTCGAAAGAGACATGTCAAACGATCCAGGAGCCGGAGATTCAGACGGTGCCCTCCACGGAGCCCTCCGCCGTATCGTCATTATCTTCCTCGACACAACCTCGGAATACCCTTGCCAATGCCGATGGATCCAATGTCACCACGCCAGGATCTATGAGTGTCAGTAACAGTGCTGGCAATACAGTTGGTAGCAGGCCTCCCGTGGTTCAGAAGAAGAAGGACCTCATGAGACCACTGTTTTCGAGATCAAGCACCACAGATAAGGTGTCATCCAAGCAAGGAGCCACCAAATCCATGATTGTGGAAACGGAAACTGTTGATGCCTCAAATACACCTGGTGTCACTCTGCCGATTGCCTCGTCTTCAAACGTGATATCTAACGAACTGATGTCTAACAGCTCTACTTTGGCCAACAACTTATCCTCTTTAAGGAGCAAGAAGAGTACTCTCTTTGTCGACCAGAATAGCCAGCCCAACACACAAGCAACCTCCAGTAACAATTTTGACAACGACAATGCGAGCATCAGTGGTTCCATCAGATACCCAAACAAACGCCTAAACCCAGCGGACAGTCACTTGAACATTGCTAAGCCAGGTGCAACGAAGGCTGATCTCTTTGCAGCTAAGATTGCTAATGCCGTTGGTGATGCCTCCGATTCTGATTCTGAGGAAACTTTTGTCTACGAGAGTGCTCCAGATGCTATGACTACAAACACGCTGCCTTTAAATAAGTCTATTGCTGCTCTGGGTTCCAACAATGCACTTGCTTTGAGAAAACTCTCCCAGAGAAACATCAGCATGCCTGTCACCTCTTTTGCTCACCCATACTCTCCATCTACAGCGTCTAACATTGTGGCTACAAATGATGAACCAAATGAACAGAATATTCATAATTATGACACAGAGGAAGAATCAGATCATGTTTCAACTCATGACCAGAAAACCTTGACGAAGTCAAGTGCAGAATCCCAACAACATCCAACAAGAACCACACTGTTCACGAAGTATAACGGCGGCTCAAGAAAACCAAGTACTGCAAGCTTGTTGGGTGCTCAAAAGCCTGGGAACATGAGTCAGCTACGGACCACTACCTCTAAGTTGTTTGATGTTAAAGGTGGTACGCTTAGAAGATATTCTGGGGTCCCAGACGATGTTAACATAGAAGATTATCTTGACCAGTACGATGAGGAGAATGAGATTGGTGGAAGTGATTACACCGACTCCTATCATTACGACGATGAAGATGATGAAGACGAATTGACACCTTTGAACGTAAATAATGCCAATAACAATTTGAGGAGTAAGATGTCCAAGCATTATCAAACCAAGAGAAGTGTTTCAAACTTTGGATCAACGGATAGAGGTGACATTCCAGAGTATGGATCGGCCAAGGATGAAACAAACCTGAGGAGACCTCGCTCTTTGAAAGCAAAAAGACCATACGGAAGAAATCAACAGTATCAGCAAGAACAACAACAGTATTCTCCACACAACTTTTATAACAGAAAGAGGAGTTCCAAGATTCAACTTTTGAAAAACGCTATGTGCTTATCTGTTACGGTGTTTATTTTACTTGCAGTTGGATTTGTTGGTGGTTTCCTTTTGGCGAATGCAAAAGAACTACAAGACGTGCAGATTATGTCTATTGATGATATTATCGTTTCATTTGACGAGCTTATATTTGATTTGAGCGTTGGTGCTTACAATCATGGCTTGATGAGTGTTGATGTAACCGATGTTGAACTCGATATCTTTGCGAGATCCTCCCATCTTAAACAATCACCTCTTTTACCAATTTTGGATGATACTCAAGGTGATATTCAGACTATTTTGCTTGGGTCTGTTACGAAGTTTGAAACACCACTCCAATTTGAAAGTGGGTTTCTCCATAGAAACTACACCATTTCAAAGGCAGAGATCAAACTCCTACACCCTGGGCAGAACCATACCGATCCGGGCAGTGGCCAGGAGAACCACAAGGCCGAGAATGATTTGGAAAAATGGCGGAAAATCATTAAAAATCCGTTTGATTTGATTGTCAGAGGAAGATTCATGTACGAAGTCCCACTCCTACGTACTGAACAGTCGGTGGCCGTTACCAAGACGGTTTCTGTTGATCCAACTGAGGAGAGTGATCTTGAGTCCATCTGACCACTGTTAACGGGAAATAAATTTGCTATACATAGTATCATTATCGTAAGGTTCATACAAAATAGAGGGATGTTAATAAGCGGTCATCATGTAATAGTCATTCAAATTCTATGTACAAAGGCAAATAAGCCCGTTAAAACGTCTACTGCTTGGACTTATCCAGCGAGCTCCCAGTTGTCAGCTTCTTATCTCCAACTTTAGTAATCATGGATCTGATGACACGAGGGTCAGCCTTCAAAGTTCTTAATATCTCCGACTGTACACCTGTACTCGAGTCAAAAAGCATCATGAACTTGCAACCTTGGAAGTGCTGTTCTTGGTCTTTGGTCATCACTTTCGGAAGGTTTCCCACCCTCAGAGACTTGATCTGTCTCACCACACCACGATTCTGGATGATGAGCTTACCAATAGTGGAGGCAACACTGGTGAATCTGTTAGAAAAAACTGCTGGAGTAGGGAGAGTCGTGTTCTCAGGTGAAGGACGCTAGTCCAAAGAAGAAAAAAGATCAATCAGCTGATGTACTTACGCTTTGGCCTCTGTTGTGACAACGCTTGGGTTTGTGACACGTGCAATGGCGACTAGTTCGTAGAGCATATTCTTAGACGCTTTAATTGGCTGTTAGGAGTGAGGAAAAGGGTCGACCAGTTGTCTTTCAGCTTGGTCTCCAGCATGCTCGAATAATGCCAAAGAAAAAAACACAAAAATGCGAGGGCGGGTAACTGTATGCGCGCTTCATGAACAGAAGAAAACAACCTGGAGAGCCTACAAAAGCCAGCGCTTCATGAACAGAACACATCAAAACCACGAGATTCGAGCGCACTACCAGATGAAAGGCGCAGACTGGAACTCACATACTTATTACAATAAGCTTTGAAGACGGAGAACTGCTGCAGTCTTGCATTGGGGACTGACCCTTGGATACAAAAGCATATATTCGTTGACTTAGGGATTCATTGTCACCTCCTTCCCCCAACAATATACAGGCCCGGAGTATCGAGTTAAAGCCTCAAAACTTGTCATAGATCGAACAAACTCGTACTGTGGCCGGGTGGATTGACCACTCTTATGGAATGTCAAAACCTGGCTTATCAGGGAACGCCACCATTTTCTATCAAATTCAGCACGACCAGATCATAGTTTCATACACCAGAACCCCGGGGTACTCCTAGAAACTCGTATCAACCTACAGATTATTACAAAACTGAAGTAAACTAATAGACTTTCCTTAAAAGCTACGGTATTGAGGTTTTTAGTGTGGAAACAACCTGTTATGATTAGCGGTTCACTGAATGAGGCGAGCCTTCTCAAATATTCCACTTTGAGTAACACAAACACACCTCAGCTCTTTCTGCTACAGCAGTAGATTCTTCCATGGTATTGGTTTTGTGGCATATTATAGATTTTGGTGACACAAAACCGCGCTCATGCATAAATATCGCGAAGCGGGGCCTTCTTTTCCTTTCACTCTCTTCCCTCTTATGAAGGTTGACTTCCATCTTCCCCAAACTCGGGTCCTTTTCTTTTCGTTATTTGTTGTTCATTTCGGGCTACGATGAAGCTGGTTGATGGTTCTGCTTATGCTATACGTATCGTTTCACTGCTACAGGCGTACAAGATATCCTCATCCACCCCCGCACTTCCCAACCTCCCAACTCCCAACCCTTCTTCCAATATTCTTCCTCCCTCATCGCGCTTCCCTTTGCTTTCTCTGTTTTCCTTACCGATGCTTGATCTTTTTCCAACTTACAACTTACACTACAGCATGTCCAGCATCCAGCATCCAGCATTATTTCCACATGTTCGCCACATATCGAGCTCGCGCATACCATACACCTACAACTTACAACCCAGCACGCGCGCACGGGTCTCTTTACGCCTCTCTTTTAGCGCACTTCCGCTGACCCAACTGTGAGCTTTTCGTCACGCGCTAGAACCAAACAACACATCAGTACCTGAATTTTTTTTTTTTTTTTTTTTTTTTTTTTTTTTTTTTTTTTTTTTTTTTTTTTTTTTTTTTTTTTTTTTTTTTTTTTTAATGTTTATGATTGGTTTTTTTTTTTCTTTAGTAAGTTTGTAAGTCGCACGTGGTCAATGTTTCGACCCATACTAAGAAGACTCTGGGTGATACTCTTTCTATCTATTATCCTCACTACCTTGTGGTGACAAGCAAGC